>PVKS010035695.1:0-19886 GCA_004027875.1 Aplodontia rufa | reverse complement strand
TTTCTATATACTTCTAATTAAAAAAAATTGATTCTCTCTCTCTGTCCTTTTTTTTTAAAAAAAAAAAGACTTTTTCTCATCTTTTAATATTTAGCTACTTTTCTTTCATCCCTATTTTCACAAGGAGTCTCCATACTGCTTTCCAGAGTGGTTGTACTCTAGTTTGCAGTCCCATATGTATATATGTATTTTTTCATGGCTGAGGACCAAACTCTGGGCCTTGCTCGTGCTAGGCAAGTGCTCTGCCACTGAGCTAAATCCCCAACCCTCCATATGTATATATTTTTAAACTTGAGTCCTCCATCCTTTCCCACTGCTCCCCAACCCCATGAAATGAGCTTGCTGAAGAGAAAATGCTATATAACACGATGTTCAACATTCTAGACTTGACTAATTATTCCAACCGCATTAAAAAGTATACTCCATTAAGGTTCATCCTTTCAGAACACATCACCTACTAGTCTTCTCTTGCTGTTTTCTACTGATTCCCTGACCACTATCCTCCACATTTACCCTTCAATAAGACATCCTCACAATTTAGATCATCAACATCTGTTTATTCTCCTTACTCACCATTTCTGCAATCTGTCCTTCCCTTCATGTCCATTGCCACTGCTTAGATTTAAACCCTCATTATTTCTTGCTGGATTAATGTAGTTACTTCCTGCCTTTTGCTTTAGTCTTTCTTTTCCCATTCCATTCCTCAAACCATAGTCCACGTTTTGCTAGGATGTTTTTTATTCCCCACCTGTGGTGCTGGAGATGGAACACAGAGCTTTTCACATGCTAGGTTAGTGCTTTATCACTGAGCTACATCCCCAGTTCTAGGATGATATTTCTAACATGTAAATTTACTTACAAGATACTCTGGTTTGAAAATCCTTCAAACAGGGCTGGAGCAGTGGCTCAGTGGTTATGGCGCTTGCCTGGCATGCGTGAGGACCTGGGTTTGAACCCCAGTACCATGTATACAACAAAGTGTCAGAGCAACGAAAGCCACATGAAAAACTAAACAAAACTGATTCTCTCTTTCTCTCTCACTCACTGTCCCTCTCTCTCTCTCTCTCCTAAAAAAATAAAACTCTTCAACGGTTCTAGAGGTTTTTCAAAATAATATTCAGCCCCCTTAACCAGGCACACAGAACCAACCCTTTGTAAACTGAGCACCCTCCTATCTTAAAATATCATAGCTTAACACTTTTCCACATAGATCTTCCATCATAGAAATCTTTGCAGTTTCCCAATGATTATGATTTTTCACAATGGCTTTCTGACTTATATTCTTCTACCTTGAATATTCTTCTGCTCTTTTTTAACTAACACCTACTCATCATTCATGTTTAAGAATAATCTACCGGGGCTGGAGCGGTGGCTCAGTGGTTACAGCGCTTGCCTGGCATGTGCAAGGACCCAGGTTCAAACCCCAGCACCACGTACACAACAAAGTGTCAGAGCAATGAAAGCCACATGAGAAGCTAAATAAAATTGATTCTCTCTTTCTTTCTCTCTCACTGTCCCTCTCCCTTTAAAAACAAAAAAACAAAAAAACTTTACCTTGTGCTAGGTGCAGTGGTGCACACCTGTAATCCCAGCAGTTTGGGACGCTGAGGCAGGAGGATTACAGGTCCAAAACCAGCCTCAGCAACTTAGCGAGGCCCTGAAAACTTAGCAAGACCATATTAAAATAAATAATTAATAATAAATTTAAAAAAAATTTTTAAAAGCAAGTTGGGTATGTCTGTCAATGGTTAACACCCCTAGGTTCAACTCCAAGTACCAAAAAATAAAAATTTAAAGAAAAAATAATTTACCTTGTGAAGGTTACTCTTTTTATCTTTCAGTACTCACACATGCTAAACCCATCACTGAGCTACACCCCCACCTTTTCTTCTTTTTTAGTTAAGAAGTCTTCTATGTAATCATGTAGCATCTCTATCATAATTTTACATAAAACTATATTGTAATTAGCACTTTATCTCCCCTTCCATACTGTAAATGCCTGGAAATAGTTAGTAATTGGATATGAGATTAACCCACAGTTCCCCTTTATGATATTTTGGTGGGCATTATTATCAAGGTTATATTTATTTCCTGCATATAAATTAACTGGGTGTTTCATTTTTTTCTATGGTGTATAACAAGAGAATTGTCTGTTCTGTAAGAAATCAGCAAGGAACTCATTAAGGCAGTATGATGAAATAGAGAGGTCAACAGATTCAGCAACATATTAAAATGATTACATACTATCACCACATGGGATTTGTACCAGAAATACAAGGTAGGTTCAACATACAAAATTCAATCAAAGTAATATACCATATTAACAGAATGAAAGTGAAATTTCTTCAACATGATTAAAACCATTTATGAAAAACCTACAGCTAACGTCATATTAAATGGTGAAAGATTTTAAAACTTCCTTTAAAATCAGGAACAAGACAAGGATGCCTAATTTCATCATTCCAATTCACCATATTACTGGATGTTTTAGTTAGAAAATCAAGATGAGAAAAGAATTAAAAGCATTAGAATTGGAAAGGAATAAATACAATCACTTCTGTTTGCAGGTAAGACATGAATATATGGTTCAAAACAAGCCTCAGCAACTTAGTGAGGCCCTGAAAACTCGTGAGAGAGAGAAGCAAGGGTTGGGGTGGGGTGAGGGGTGGGTGTGTGTGTGTGCGTGTGTGTGTGTGTGTGTGTGTGTGAGTTGCTAAGGATCAAATCTAGGTCAGTATGTACTGGCTACACTACCAGTCCCAAAACATGGTATTTATGTAGCATACAGTATAGATTCCACAAAGAAGACTTTTGGAACTAATAAACAAATTTGGCAAAGTTGCAAGATAGAAAATCAACATACAAAAATCAGTCACATTTCTAGACATAATAACAAAAATCTGAAAAAGAAATTAAGTAAACAATTCTATTTACAATAGTAATAAATTAGTAATAATAAAATAGTAATAAATTTCACCAAAGAGGCAAAAGATTTGTACATTAAAAACTAAAAACCATTGTTGAAAGAAACTAAAGAAGACATAAATAAATGGAAATACATCCCAAGTTCATAGACTGGCAGACTTAATGTTACTAAGATTATTATATCAGGGCCAGAGCGGTGGCTCTGTGGTTAAAGTACATGCTTGGCATGCGCAAGGACCTGAGTTTGAACACCAGCACCACGTACACAGCTAAATGTCAGAGGAAAAAAGACAATCATTATATTATCTGTTATAGGCTGAACAACAATATCCCCCCCAGCCCTGAATTCATATATTGATGTCCTAACTCATAGTTACCTCAGAAAGTGACCTTATTTGGAAACAGGATCACCACAGATTTAATTAATTAGATTAAAATGAGGTCATACTGAAGTGGGTCACTAATTCAATATTACTAGTACCCTTATAAACAGGGAAAATTTGGACATAGAGATAGACATGCACACAAAAACATCACTTGAAGATGAAGGCAGAGATTGGAGTAATGCTGCAAAAGCCAAGAAACACCCAGAAATGGCCAGTAAACCACTAGAAGCTAGAGAACAGAAACATGGAACAAATTTTCCTGATGTTAGACTTCCAGCCTTCAGAACATAAGACAGTAATTTCTGGTGTTTGAGCCACCCATACTGTGGTACTTTGTTACAACAGCCCTAGCAAACTAATATACTACCAAAACAGATCTATAGAATCACTGTAATTCTTATTAAGATCCTAATGGCATTTTTTGCAGAAATAAGGAAAATCATCCTGAAATGCACATGGAATCCCAAAGGACCAAATAGCCAAAACAATTTTGGGGAAAAAAAAAAAAAACATAGTTGAAGGATTCACACTTCCTGATTCAAAACTTACTACTAACTACTGTAAACACTGTAATCCTAGTATAAGGACAGGCAAATAGTCCTACACAACAAAAAAGAAAGCATAGAAATAAGCCCTTGCATAAATAGTCAATTGATTTTTTTGCAGGGGAAGGTGTGCTGTGGATTGAACCCAGAGCCTCACACATGCTTAGTGCACAATCCACCACTGAGCTACACACCCAGCAAGGTCAACTGATTTTTGACAAGAATGCCAAGAACATTCAACGGGGAAAAACAAGTCTTTTCACCAAATGGTACAGGGGAAACTGGATATTCATATGCAAAAAATAAAGTTACACCCTCATCTTACAATACATACAGAAATTAACACCAAATGGATCAAAGACCTAAACACAAGAACTAAAACTATAAAACTCTTCAAAGAAATCATAGGGAGAAGTCTTTATGAAATTAAGACTCACCAATGATTTCTGGAGTATGTCAGCAAAAGCACAAACAAAAAAAGAAAAATAGGTAAGTCAGACTTCATCAAAGTTAAAAATAGTTTTGCATCAAAGGAAACTATTAAGAGAGTGAAAAGATAGTCCATAGAATGGAGAAAATATGTGGAAATATTTTTTAATATTCTTACAACTTAATAAGAAAACTATGATTTTAAAATGGGCAAAGGACTTGAATAGACATTTCTCCAAAGAAATTGTACAGATTTAACTAATAGGTACAAGAAAAGATACTCAACTTGCTAGTCAGTACAGAAATGCAAATCAAAACCACAATGAGACAGCACTTCACACCCATTACAATATTTATTATGAAAATGGAAAATAATAAGTGGCTATGATTTGAGTGTTTGTCCCCTCCAAAGTTCCTGTTCAAATTTGATTGCCACTGTAACAGTATTATGAGGTGGGACTGATAAGAGATGATTAGGCCATATAAGCTCTTCTTTCAAAAATAGATTAATGCTGTTATTATGAGAATGGATCTGTTATATGTTCTCCATTTCTCTTTCCTTCTCTTTTTCTCTCTTCATCCTTCTAACTCTCCTTCTTGCCTTCCACTATGAATGACATAGCAAGCTGAACTTACTAATAAAACACAATGAATAATGAACAACAACCACATAACTATTCTAACACTGAATGTAAATGGTCTCAATGCACCAATCAAAAGACACAGACGAGCAGACTGGAACAAAAAACAAAATTCAACAATATGCTCCTTACAGGAAACCCACAGATAAAGGGTGAAAGGATGGGGAAAAAATCTACCACACACGTACACAACTAAGTGTCAGAGCAACGAAAGCCGTGTGAAAAACTCAATAAAAATTGATTCTCTCTCTCCCTCTCTGTTACTGTCCTTCTCTCTTAAAAAAAAAAAAAAAAAGTAATTAAAAAAAAAATCTACCACACATACAACCCAAGAAAGCAAGCTGGAGTTGCAATGCTTGCATCCAACAAAGGGGATTTCAAACAAATTAATCAGAAGAGATAAAGAAGGCCACTGCATCCTAGTAAAGGGAACGATACAACAGGAATATATGGCCATAGTAAATAAATAATTTCCAAACACCAATGCCCCCAACTACGTGGAAAAATTACTCCAAGACATAAAACCACTTGTGCACCTCAACACAATAGTACTGGGAGACTTTAATACTCCTTTATCACCAATAGACAGCAACAACAACAAAAAAAAAACCACAATAAAGAGATCTCCAGTCTAAACAACACCATAAATCAAACAGACTTAACAGACATCTACAGAATTGGTAGAGTATACTTTCTTCTTAGCAGCACATAGATCCTTCTCCAAAATACATCATATTCTAGTTCACAAAGGAAACAGCAGCAAATATAAAAAAGTAGATATTATTCCATGTATCCTATCAGACCATTATGCCACCATGACCTTAATAATTAACAGCAAAAACTACAGCAGAAAACATACATATACATGGAGACTGAATAACGCCCTATTAAATGAAGACAGGAGAACAGAAATTAAGGAATTCTTGGAAGAGAATGAGAATGAAAACACAACATATCGAAACCTCTGGGACAGCATGAAAGCATTCTTAAGGGGACAATTTATAGCACTGAGTGTCCACATTAAAGATCAGGAGAGATACCTAACCAATAAGCTTATGCTCCAACTCAAATCTCTACAAAAGGAAAAACAGTCTAATCCCAAAGCCAGCAGAAGACAGGAAATAATTGAGATCAAAGCTGAACTTAATGAAATTGACAACAACAACAAAAAAAACAATAAAAAGAATCAACAAAACAAAGCGCCGTTTCTTTGAAAAAATAAATAAAATTGACAGACCCCTAGCTAATCTAATTAAAAGGAGAGAATCAAAGCAAATCAACAAAACCATCAATGAAAAGAGGGTGATCACCACTGATCCCACTGAAATCAAACAGATTATTAGAACATATTTTGAAAAACTATACTCATCTAAATCAGATAATCTGGAAGACATGGACAAATTTCTAGAAACATACAACACCCCCACTTGACACAGGATGAAACCGAAATCCTAAACAACCCAATAACAGGCACCAAAATCCATACAGCAAATAAAAGTCTTCCAAAGAAGCAAGCCTAGGACCTGATGGATTCCCTGCTGCATTTTACTACATCTTTGAAGAAGAGCTAACACCTCTCCTTATGAAGCTATTCCAAGAAACTGAAAAAGAGGAAACTCTCCTAAACACGTTTTATGAAGCAACCATAATTCTGATATCAAAACTCAACAAAGACACATCAATATCCCTCATGAACATCAATGCAAAAATCCTTAATAAGATTCTTGCAAATCGCATTCAAAAACACATCAAGAAGATAATTCATCATGATCAAATGGGCTTCATTCCAGGTATGCAAGGCTGGTTCAACATTCACAAATCAGTAAATGTGATTCATCACTTAAGCAGAATTTTTTTTTAAAGAGAGAAGGGCAGTGAGAGAGAGGGAGAGGCAGAAACAATCAACTTTTATTGAGTTTTCCACATGGCTTTCATTGCTCTGACACTTAGTTGTGTACGTGGGTGCTGGGGTTTGAGCCCGCATACTTGCACATGCCAGGCAAGCACCGTAACCGCTGAGCCACTGCTCCAGCCCCAACTTAAGCAGAATTAAGGACAAAAACCATATGATCATCTCAATAGACACAGAAAGGGACTTCCATAAAATCCTGCATCCATTTATGCTCAAAACTAGAGAAAACAGGGATCAAAGGAACTTATCTTAATTTTGTGAAGGCCCTATGTGCCAAACCCTCAGCTAGTATAATACTAAATGGAGAAAAGTTGAAAGCATTTCCACTAAACTCGGGAATAATACAAGGCTGCCCGCTCTCACCACTTTTATTCACTATAGTCCTCCAAGACACTGGCTGGAGCAATCAGGCAAGAGAGGGAAATCAAAGGGATAAGAATAGGAAGGGAGGAAGCCAAACTATCTCTTTTTGCTGATGACATGACCCTATATCTGAAAAGATCCAAAAAACTCCACCAGAAAATTGCTAGAGCTAATAAACAGATTTGGCAAAGTAGCAGGCTACAAGATCAACACCCACAAATCAATAGCTTTCATATATTCTAACAATATTAGGGCAGAAGAAGAAATCAGGAAATTGGTTCCATTCACAATGTCCTCTAAAAGAATAAAATACTTGGAAATTAATCTAACAAGAGAAGTTAAAGAACTCTACAAGGAAAATGATCAAACACTGAAAGCAGAAATTGCAGAAAACCTGAAAAGATGGAAAGATGTTCCATGTTCTTGGTTAGT
The DNA here is from genome assembly GCA_004027875.1 of Aplodontia rufa. Taxonomy (NCBI): domain Eukaryota; kingdom Metazoa; phylum Chordata; class Mammalia; order Rodentia; family Aplodontiidae; genus Aplodontia; species Aplodontia rufa. The sequence goes on along the minus strand of PVKS010035695.1, from coordinate 12,253 downwards.
CAGAATTAATATAATTAAAATGGCCATTCTGCCAAAAGTGCTATATAGATTCAATGTAATCCCCATCAAGATTCCAAAGCCATTCTTTACAGATATAGAGAAAGCAATTCTCAAATTCATTTGGAAGAACAAGAAACCCAGAATAGCCAAAACATTACTAACCAAGAAAGAGGAAACAGGTGGTTTTGCAATACCAGATCTAAAATTACACTGTAGAGCTGCAGTATTAAAAACAGCGTGGTACTGGAATCAAAATAGGAATGAAGACCAAGAGAATAGAAGACTCTGAGACAAACCCACAAATCTTTAAACATCTGATCTTAGACAAAGGGGGTCAAAATATAACATGGAGGAGAGACACCTATTCAACAAATAGTGCTGGACAAACTGGACAGCCACTTGCAGAAAATTGAAATTAGATCCAATCACTCACCTTGTACAAAAATCAAATCTAAATGGATCATGGAATTAATAATTAAACCAGCTACCACACAACTGCTAGAAGAAAAATTAGGACCTGTTGGTCCTCCAGCATATAGGAGTTGGAAACAACTTCCTCAACAAGACTCCTAAAATCAAAGAATTACAGTCAAAAATCAATGAGTGGGATGCCATTAAACTAAAAAATTTCTGCATAGCCAAGGAAACAGTCAAAACAGTCAAGAAGCAACCTACAGAATGGGAGAGAATCATGGCCTGTGATCCCTCTGACAGGGGAGTAATATCCAAAATTTACAAAGAACTCAAAAAACTCAATAACAAAACCAGAAACAATCCAATCAATAAATGGGCCAGAGAGCTAACCAGAAACTTCTCAACAGAGGACACTGAGCAAGCCAATGAATACATGAGAAAGTCTTCTAAATCACTGGTAATCGGAGAAAGGCAAATCAAAACTACCTTAAGATTTCACCTCACTCCAGTCAGACTGGCAAAGATGAAGAATAAAAACAATAACAAATGCTGGAGGGATTGTGGGAAGATAGGAACACTAGCAGCACACTGTTGGTGGAATGGCAGACTGGTAGAACCACTCTGGAAAGCAGTGTGAAGACTCCTCAGAAAATTAGGGGTGGATCCACCACATGACCCAGCTATCCCTTTGGTATTTTCCCAGAGGAGTTAGAATTAGCACATTACAGTGACACAACAAAATCAACGTTGACAGCAGCTCAATTTACAATAGCTAAATTATGGAACCAACCCAGATGCCCTTCACTGAATGAATGGATTCAAAAGGTCTGGTACATATATGAGATACAGTTGCAAGATACTAAATAAGATATTTGAATAAGTTGTGTATGTGGTGCTGGGGTTCAAACCCAGGTCCTGGTCTATTCCAGGCAAGTGCTGTAACTGCTGAGCCACCACTCCAGCCCCTCCCTCTCTTTCTCTTAAAAAAAAAAGTTGAAAAATTAAAAGTTATAAAAAACATACAAATTGCTTAATGCAAATTTTCTTCCAGAAGAATCCCAAAAATACGTTAACATTTTCATGAAGGTAATCAATTTTATAACATTTTTATGAAGGTAATCCGTTTTATTAAGGCAACATATATACTAGCAAGCATTAAATCAAATGTATCCCTGAATTATAAATGTTTTATTTGGCAACATCTTAACAGCTCAAGGATAAACTTCCAGAAATTTATTTACCTGTCAAATGATTCCAAAATGAAAATGTTTCCTTAAATTTTTGTAGTGAAATAATATTGGTTTTAAAATATTAATAATATCCAAAAGTTTCTCAACTCTATGAGAATTTCCTTTCTCAATGGTTATTTAACTATTAACCAAAAACCCATGTGAATGAAGTAATTCAGAGGTAAAAATGCTTTTAGCCTCCTGAGCAGCTGAGGCTACAGGCATGAGCCACTGTGCTCACCTGTATTTGCATCTTAAACTTATGATTTGGGGCATATGGCACAAGAATATATTTATTCTACATGATGCACTATGGAGACATGGTCTATAAAATTATCATATGCACCTTTTCCCTTCAATATTAGAAAGAGAGAGTAGAATGCATGTAGAGAATTTTTATGAGAATGCTTCTTTCAATGTACTGATTAATTACAGGATGCATAAGAACCTCTTGTTTAGCTGTTATATAGCAACTTTTACCAGTGATTAATATCACTAGCTACATGGAAAATATTAACAAATGATGGAAGGGCATAAAATAATGTATTGTTTTTGTTTTTAAAGGGGGGTATAGAGAGGCAGCGAGAGAATCAATTTTATTTAGTTTTTTCATATGTCTTTCATTGATCTGAGACTTAGTTGTATAGGTGGTGCTGGGGTTTGAACCCGGGTCCTGGCACATGCCAGGCACTCACCATAACAACTGAGTGACCGCTCCAGCCCCATCAATGTATTGTTAGTTATAAACAATAAATGTTACACATATGTTGGGCAAGACAATTAGGTAGCAATTCTAATCCTCCTTGTAAACACTATTATCCTGAGTTCTACATTGTTAATCCAACCAGTAAGCCAAAACCAAACCTTCTTACATTTTTCTGGCTAGTGATTTTTAAAGTATCCCTGACCTCTTTTGTTTAACTAAATTTTTCATCTTAAAAGTTAAAAAGCAGGACTGGAACAGTGGCTCAGTGGTTACGGTGCTTCCCTTGCATGCACAATGACATGGGTTTGAACCCCAGCACTACATACACAACAAAGTGCCAGAGCAATGAAGGCCACATGAAAAACTAAATGAAATTGATTCTCTCTTTCTCTCTGTCTGTCCCTCTGTCTCTCTCTCTAAAAAAAAAAAAAAAAAAAAAAAAAAGTTAAAAAGCCAGATAGCCAGATTGACTATATATCTCTTGCCAAAAGATATGACCTAGTTTCATCACATTTGATGCCACAGTAAAATGTCAGAAAGCTCCATTGAACTATTAACATTTTCATGTTAACAAACTAATAAAAGCTTTAGAAAGTTTAATTGTTGTCAGAAAAAAAGTATTTAAACTTTTCAAATTACACAAAACAATGTCTTTGCAATAATAGATATGAGGGATTGTAAAAATTATTTGCATCAATAAAAAATGTGGAAACATAATTGGCTCAAATCAACATTTCAAAATAATAATCGAAAATAGGTCTCTGATGTTAAAATATTTCATGAAAAAATAATTTATCTGAAAAAACTAATTTAAAACAACAAATAAAGTACTTAAGGAAATAATTATATTTTAAGAAATATGTTTTTTACAAATAAAATTTATTGGAATGAAATACAGTGTGATTCAACGCATGAGCACCAATTTGCAAAACTTCTTAAGGTAGTGAACTTTCTTTCCTCAGGCTGAGCATGTACTCGGTGGTAGATCACTTACCTAACATGCATGAGAGAGGCCCTGGGTTCCATCCTTAGCACCACAGAAAAAGAAAACAATTTATTTTTTTTAGAAAAGGGGGAGATTCTTTCTACATATTTATGTAATGCAATATCATAAATTGGCATAGTCCATTATGTCTCATTAGTTATACACTAATTTTTACAGAAATTTTGAGATATTCCCATCAAGTATTCAGCTGATGACATATTTAGGTCAGGACAGAAAAAATAAAAAGTCAGAGAATCTTAAAACTTGAAAGAGAATTTAGAAGTCATTGAGCCCCATCTCTAACCTAACCCTCATCTAGATGGTCATTCGTCAGGATTTGGTTTATTCTTCTGTACTATTAAGACTACTCACATGTTTTTTTGTTTGTTTGTTTCTAAGAAGCATTGTATTCATTATGACCACCACTAAGTAAAAACTTATTTACAAAGGTCTTCTAAAAATTTTTTCTTTTAAAGCCTGGGCAACTTAGCAAGACCCTGTCTCAGGAGAGATAAAAAAAAAAAATCTGGGGATGTAACTCAGCAGTAGAGCACTTGCCTGCACACTTAACATGCACAAGGATCTGGGTTCAATCCTCATCACACAAAATCAATTACTCAATTAACATAAAATAAAAATTTAAAAGCTATACTGTTCTGGGGGCTGGAGCGGGGGCTTTGCAGTTACAGTACTTGCCTGGCATGTGCGAGTGAGTACGCCAGCTCTAACCCCAGCACCACATACACAATAGAGTGTCCAAGGAATGAAAGTCTACATGGTTACTGAAGTCACTCACAAAGATGGAAAAATTTGGGAGTAACAGAAAATTTATATATAAGTGCTAAAGTCTTCACTCCACAAAGGAAGGCTTAAAAAAGCAACAATCCAATGAAGAAAAATAGGTGATTAAGATGGTGCAAATTTCAAAGGAAGAATACTTATATGATAAAGTAAAGAGCAATAATTTAGAATTGGAAGTAGGCTGATTAAATTTACTGGCTTGAAAACAAAAAGACATGTGAGAATGAAGAGCCTTTATTCAAGAAACTCCATCCCCTGGGCATCCATGATTTGGCATTAGCCCTGGAAAACTAAGTATATATACTTTGGTTCTTGATTGTTTGATAATGTTTCCCCCTCAATTGAATCTCTATATACATCTAATAAAAAAAAGAAAAGAAACTCCACCCCAAAGTGATATTCTGGAAAGGATTAAGTAAAGATAAAGAAATTAGAAGAGTATTCTATAAAAACAGTATTTGTAAAGAAGTCTATTTACATTAGAAAAAGTCTGAAGGACTCCACAAAGTGTTGAGAAGTCAGTAGAAGTATGCAAAAAATACAGATTAAAAAAAGGTCAGAGGTAGGGCTGGAGCAGTGGCTCAGTTGTTATGGCACTTACCTGGCTTGCTTGAGAACACAGGTTCAAACTCCAGCACCATGTACACAACAGTGTTGGAGCAACAAAAGTCACATGAAAAACTACACAAAATTGATTCTGCCTTTCTCTCTCACTGTCCCTCTCTCTTTTTTCTTTTTTTTTTTTTTTTGAAGGTCAGAGGTATATAAAGAAGGGAATATAAAAAAGACAGTTGACCAGAAATGGAAGTCAAGCAGCTGCTGCTGAACAAAAAAGCAGTTAAAAACAAACAAACAAGCAAAAAGTAATGAAAATGTTTTCAATTTTTTATTTTTTGCAGTGGGAACTGGGGATCATGCCCACTGTCTCACAAATATTAGGCAAGCACTATACAACAGAGCTATAGTCCCATAATCCCAAACCAAAATTTATTGTTTTAAGTCCCTAAGTTTTAGGGTAATTTTGCTGTCACAAAATGAAAACTGCATAGATAATTGTAATAGATAATTAATACAGAATTTTGGTATCCAAGTGGGATGCTGCTATATCAAATGCCAAAGAAAATACGGGAAAGGTTTCGGTACCAGGAAGTGCTGGTCTTTTGAGTAGAGAAAAGCTTCAAGAAAGTGAGTAAAGTCACACAGGAAACACGCCATTGCTAATGTTAACAAATTTTCTTAAATTAGTTTTCCTCTCTCTTCCTTCTCTCATCTGTTATTTTCTCAATTTTACAAAGAATTTAAGGTTTGAAAAATATTTTGAAAGAAGCATAAAAACCTTTTACTCAGTCAGGCACGGTGGTACACACCTGCGGTCACAGTGACTCGGGAGGCTGAGGCAGAAGAATTCGAAGTTAGAGGCCAGACTCAGCAATTTAGCAAAACCCTGAGCAACTTAGACACTGTCTCAAAATAAAAAACAAAAAAGGACTAGGGATGTACTTAGTGGTAAAACAACCCTGGGTTCCATCTCTAGTACCAAAAAACCAAACAAAAACAAAACAAAACAAAAAACCTTTTACTCACTAAACATATACCTAATTGTATTCTGTTGGTATTATCCACACCCTAAAGGAAATATGGTTCAACTTAGTTTTAGAATGAGCAAAATGGGGTCCTGGCTTGTCATAGTTTGCTCTTTTACTGTAAACGGTTTTTATAAATTTGTAAAGATTTTTCTTTCTGAAAAAAATCAAGTCTAAAAACAGTGTGCAATCACAGACATATCTATAAAAAGATGTCTGTCAACTGTATTTTATAGTTTAGAAGAAAGCGTGTTCCCATTTTCAGCTGTCTGCTATCGCTATGTATGTTGTTTTAATATGATTTAAAACGGTCATAAAATGTTAAAGACCTTCTATAAAGCAACTAATTTCTTCTTGATTTAATCAGTCCAGAAGGTCAATTTTACCAGCTTCCTTTACATTCTGCACAACGAAAACTCTTTCCTAAGACTCAAATTACATGAAAATAACTTGAAATATATTGAATGTGAAGGGAAAAAAGTTTTTATGGAAATTTTGTTTACTGATTTTACATAAATGTCAAGATCTTTACATATTCCAGAAATTAAATTGTTAACATAAAAATTTAAAACAGGGGTTGGGGGCTAGAGTGTTGACTCGGTGGTTACAGCATGTGCAAGTACACAGGTTAAAACCCTGGCACCACCATGTATACAGTCGAGTGTCCAAGGAATGAAAGTCACATGAAAAACTAAATAAACTCTCTCTCACTGTCCCCTCTTTCTAAAAAAATAAAAATAAAATAAAAATAAATAAAATAGTGGCTGAAGCAGTGGCTTGGCAGTTATAGCACTTGCCAGGCATGCATGAGGATGCAGGTTGGAACCCCAACACCATGTACACATCGGAGTGTGGGAGCAATGAAAGCCACATGAAAAACCAAGTAAAACCGATCCTCTCTCTTTAAAAAAAAAAAAAAAAAAAAAAAAAAAATTTAAAACTGGTAATAGTAAATGGTGACCAAACAGGTCCTGCCTATTACTAATTACATATTTAATCAAATAAGCCCTGTCTCCTACTAGCCTATTTCTTCATCTATAAAATAACACCTCATACAGTTGCTATGAAGATTAAATGAAATAATGCATATAAAGCAATTAGCACAAAATTGGTTCATGGTAAACAAGTTCTCAATAAATGTAACCAAAATAATATCAGGAAGACTAATGCCAAAAAAGAAACTGCTAAAAATGCAGCCTTCGGGCTGGAGCAGTGGCTCAGCAGTTATGGCGCCTGCCTTGCAGCATGCGTAAATACTTGAGTTCAAACCCCAGCACCACATACACAGCGAAGTCTCAGAGCAGCAAAGGCCACATGAAAAACTAAATAAAGCTGTTTCTCTCTCACTTTCTCTCTCTCTCTCACTGTCCCTCTCTCTTAAAAAAAAAAATGCAGCCCTATCCCTATCCACTAATCTCCAAGCAGAAGAGGGGCTAGGAATTAAATTGATCACAATGGCAGGTGAATTAAGTCAATTAGTGGAACCACACAAAAACCCTAAAGATGAGGTTCAAAGAGATTCCGGGTTGGTGAACACATCCACATGCCAGCAGTGTGGTACACCCCAACTGCACACGAACAATGTTCCTGGGCTCCAGATCCTTTCAGACCTCATCCTATGGATCTCTCCTCATTTGTCTGTTCATTTGTATCCTTAATATCCTTTACAATAAACTGATAAATACAGTGTTTCCTTGAATTCTGTGGCCCATTAGAGCAGATCATCAAACCAAGGAGGGGGCTGCAGTAACATCTTATCTGTAGTCAGGCAACTGGCATATTTTGGGCCAAGGGAAGTCCTGTGGCACTAAGCCCTTACCCTGGGAGGATTACACTAACTCTAGCAGTTAGTGTCAGGACTGAGTTAAACTACAGACACTCGGCTCTTGTTCATGGAGAGCAAGAGAACTGAAGAACTATTTGGTGTAGAAAACCCATATATTTGGTGTCAGAAGTGCTATAAGGAGAAATATCCTAGTATACCAGTAACAGCAGATAATAGAGGTACTTAAAAAAAAATTACCCACTTCCACCAATCTATGACAAAGAGACACAGAAGCCAAATCAAAGAGTTTTTTCCGTGGCAAAAGATGAATAATTTGAGCTACAAAGTAAATAAAGTAGTATTAGATTATAATCCCAAATAGCAAATAAATATCCACGAGTCTAACATGGACACAAATGAATGCTTGCACAGACAAACAGGACAGAAGGGACAAATCAGATGAGACTGGGCATGTTTCAGGGTGGTATGAGCATAGACAAGAAAGGACAAATCTATGCATAAAAAGTTCAAATAATTCATGCAGATCTTTCACTCTCAAGAGACAGAAGAAGCCTAACTCCTCACTCCTTAAGTACAGATGTACACAGTGACTTCTTTCAAAGTCTTCAATGTGGGAAATGAAAACAAAGTGTAACTTTATGGTAGAAAAACCTGAAAAAAAAATCGTAGTCAAGTGATCAAGTTAACATAAACAGTGATAAATTATACAGATGATAGTATATGTTATGATTTGAATATGAGGTATATCCCAAAGTCTGGGTTAATGTAAGAATATTCAGAGTTTAAGTGATCAGATTATGGGAGCTAGAACCTGACTGGTCCATCCCTACCTAATGTGAATGGAATGACTGGGTGGTAACTATAGGTAGGTGGGGGTGTGGCTAAAGACAGGTTCATCTTCCCCTTTCTCTCTCTGCTTCCTGGTGTACATGAGGTCAGTAGTTTTCCTCCACCAAACCCTTCTACCATGACAGTTCTACTTCATCTTGGACCCAAAGCAATGGAATCAGTCAACCATGGACTGAATCTCCAAAATCATGAGCCAAGGGATTGGAGCAGAAGCTTAGTGGTTAAGGTGCTTGCCTGGCATGTGTGAAAAGGCGAGTTCAAACACCAGCATTATGTGCACAACGAAGTCTCTGAGCAACGAAGGCCACATGAAAAACTAAATTAAACTGATTCTCTCTCTCTCTCTGTCCCTCTCTCAAAAAAAAAAAAAAACCACAAGCCAAAATGAATTTTTCTTCTTGTAAATTGTACTTGGTTTTTGATCTAATTTGGAGAAATTGCTTAGTATCACAAGAAGGTTATACAGAGTTGATAAAGAGAAAATAAGTATACCAACTCAGAATCTCTCTGAGCCCCTATATCAGCTGAAATTTCACTAATATTTTTGAAGTGATAATAACTATATTTTTTTGCATCAGGTTAGACATATAAATCATCTTTCTTAAAACATTTTTAAAAATTTTCTATTTCACATACTTCTCTAAAACCTATTCTTTTTTTTTAATTTTTATTAAATGTATACAGAGATACAAGTAAGGGGGAAACATTATCAAACAATCAAGAACCAATGTATATGTACTTAGTTATCCAGGGCTAATGCCAAATCATGGATGCCCAGCTTGGGTTTCCCCTGTTGTCGTTTCCCCCAGAAGAACTCCTAAATTAAATGGCTATCTCGTGGAGGACTGAGATCTCCTTCTGAGATGATTCCCCCATATTCCCACTCTCCAGTCTCCTAGGAGTTCTTCCTACACCCTCCCCCCTCCCTGTCCCCCTCCCCATCCCCCTCCCTATGCCTCCAAGTAATCTAGGGAGTCATCTCCCTATAGCGTTGAAGTTATTATTAGCTTAGCCAGTATAACATACTGCTTCCCCATGTATTCTAGCTTCCACAGATGAGAGAAACCATTCGGCCCTTGAGTCTCTGAGATTGGGAAACTTCATTTTGCATAGTTCTTTCCATCTCCATCCATTTGATATCAAAAGCCATAATATCGTCTTCTCTAATGGCCAAGTAGTATTCCATAGTATATATGTACCAAAGTTTTTTTATCCACTCGTCGAGTGAGGGGCATCTGGGTTGGTTCTATAATCTAGCTATAGTAAATTGAGCTGCTATAAACATTGAGGAAGCCACATCACTATAATATGCTGATTCTAACTCTTTTGGGGAAATACCCAGGAGTGAGATAGCTGGGTCATAAGGTGGTTCCATCTTTAATTTTTTGAGGATTCTCCACACTGCTTTCCAGAGTGGCTGAACCAGTTTGCAGTCCCACCAGTAGTGTAACAGTGTTCCTCTTTTCCCACAGCCCCTCCAGCATCTGTTATGATTAGATTTTTTTCATTTTTGCCACTCTAACAGGAGTGAGGTGGTATCTCATTGAAGTTTTGATTTGCATTTCCCTTATAGCTAATGATGCAGAGCATTTTCTCATATATTTATGGGCTTTCTGGTCTTCCAGTGTCTAAAACCTATTCCTGGGATGAAGTATAGCTCAGTGACCTAGCATATACAAGGGCCCTGTGTTTGATTCCCAGCACTACCAAAAAAAAATTTAAATTAAAAAATATTTTTAGTTGTCCTTACTATTAGGCCATAAAATACATCTGATAGTAAACAAAGGGAGTAGCTATAACCGAAATAAAAATCAAATTACCTACGGACACAAAGAATTCTTTAAACAAACAGTGCAGCTAGGATTTTTCTAAAGCTAAAACGTCTGTATACATATTTAAACATTTAACTAGGTGTTCAAAACCCTACTTACTGAAATCAAGATAAAATAATAGGCCCCAAGAGAAATAATTACCATGAAAACTGTTTAAAGTATTCCACAAAGGAGAAGAAACGTCCTCAAGGTTAATTAACTGGAAGTATAAATAATACCATTGTTCCCTATCTGACTCCTGTAATGCCAATACCATTTCCAGACTTCTTTGATTAAAAAAAAGTTAAGAAACCAATTCTTATCTTTTTTGATAAGAAAGTTATTAGTGAATTCTTATCTCCTAAACAACTTGATCCAAAGACAATATGCCACCAAAACACCAGACTTAAAATTAAAATATTATATTCCAATCATCAACTAGCTTTAGGATTTGTGCTTTCATTTATCAAATGTTACTCATCATCTTACTTCTAGTAGATGCATTCTAATTTAAAAGGATAATTGGGCTGGGGACATAGCTCAGTGGGAGATTGCTTGCCTAGCAAGCACAAGGCACTGGGCATGATCCCCAGTACAGCAAAAACATTTAACAGACCAGCTATACGGTAAATTATAACATATCAAAGCTAAAACTCAGCAAGTATATAGGTGATACATAGAAGTACTGTAGCAGCATGCATCTTAGACTTGAAGACAGAAGTTAGAGAACAGAGAAGTCAGAAGTTGTACTAGGGAGGTATTAATTCATTTCTAACTCCTCCAAGAATTCAGAATCACTAAGAAATTTAGAAGCTCTAGACTAAAACTTTCTCTATTTTCTATTGTCACCTAAGCCAAGATACCCTGTCAACATCTGCTCTTGCCCTGCTCCAATTTTCCATAGCTCAGACAAGTGAGCCCTTTTCTTTTCTTTTTAAATTAAAAGACTGGTTTTTTAAATCTACACAGTCAGAAAAATCAAGGGTCAGGAAATTTTTATGCAACATTTACATTGGTAGATTGACTAATGATATGTTAACCTCAAACTCACAAAGTAAAATTCATCCCACACTTGGTGGTTCTCATCAAACTCCACATTTAAAGTGTAATGTGTGAAATAAATAACTTTTCTAGGAAGTGGCTGATTAATGGACATAGAGCTACAGTTAGACCCAATCAAGAAGCTCTGATGTGCCACTGCAATATGGTAATTACAGATAACAATAAAGTACTAACTTTTCCAAAAAAAGGCTGTAAGAAAGGATTTTGAAAGTTTTCACCACAAAGAAATGATAAATAAATTTTTAAAAAATAAATAATAAATGAGGAGATGGATATGTGACCTCTTCAAAGATATAAACTGGTGGCTCAGCAGTTTCCGCGCTTGCCTGGCAAGCACGAGGACCCAGGTTCAAACCCCAGTACCACGTACACAACTAAGTGTAGGAGCAATGAAGGCCATGTGAAAAACTCAATAAAGTTGTTTCTCTCTCTCTCTCACTGTCCCTCTTTACAAAAAAAAAAAAAAAAGATATAAACTGAGGGGCTAGGAGTATGAACAATGGTAAAGCATGTGCTTGGCATTCACGAGGCTATTAATTCAATCCATAGCACAGCAAAACAAAAAACAAAAATAAAAAATGAAATTTATTATCTTCCTGTTGGAAATGCTTTAAATGGATTATTCTTGCTCTTACATATAAGCTAGTTCCTATGCCCTGCTTTTCAAAGACACCTAGCCTTGGGCTGGAGCAATAACCCAGGGGTTATGGCCCTAGTCTGGTATGCGCAAGGACAAAGGTTCGAACCCCAGCACCACAACACACCTCTTACACAACGAAGTGTCAGAACAACAAAAGCCACATGAAAAACTAAATAAAACTGATTCTTTCACTCTCTCTCACTGTCCCTTTGTCTTAAAAAAAAAAAAATGGCTGGAGTGGTTACAGTGCTTGCCTGGCATGCACAAGTACACAGGTTCAAACCCCAACACCATGTACACAGCAAAGTGTCAGAGCAATGGAAGCCACATGAAAAACTAAATAAAATTGATTATCTCTTTCTCTCTCTCACTGTCCCTCTTTGGGGA
>PVKS010035694.1:0-19886 GCA_004027875.1 Aplodontia rufa | reverse complement strand
GACATACGCTCCGCTCTGTAGCCCCGCCTATCAGTTTGTCTCTCTTAATGGATACTTTAAGGAAAGCTTCTTCAAAGGTTCATCTAAGTTCGAATGGATTGATAAAAGTACATCTAGGCAGGAACTTCTTGTCTCTAATACTGTCCTTCATCACTGGCACCCATCACCCTCCTTTCTTCTTGGTCATTGGTTAAATCAGGTAACCAGATGTATTTCATCATTTCTAGTCCCATGACCTCTGTGTGCCTAATACCCTCCCCATTGCTTCTTGGGAGGCAACAAATTAATTTCCTGCTGTGTGTTGTGTTGGTCCATGAGAAATAGATACACTATGAGATGGCTAAAGCTCTTCTTCCTGAAATACCACACCCCAATGTCTACTGATTTTTGCCATGTCCCTATACTCCATCCAAGCAATAAGGTCTTCCAAATAAAAGATTCTACAGATTATTTTGCATTTTTTTTCTCTCCTGAGAAGGGCAGACCCTTTTTCTCTGTCCATTCCCTCTGGAACACCAAGAAGCCTCCATCCTTTCTACATGATTTCAATCTTCAAATATGAAAAATTTTGCAGAATAATAAGTGTTTTTGAATGCCTACAATTCGCTAGTCACTTTCATGTGTTTTCTCTTAAACTTCACAGTTGTACTTACCATCCCCATTTGACACATGGGAAGTCTAAAGCTTGGACATATAGAGTAACTTACTATTGGTTCCACAAATGATGGAGCCAGGATCAGAGTCCTGTTCTGTGTGGCTCCAGGGCCCACATTCTAAACCTACCTTAATCGCTTAATTTTATTCTTTATCTCTCAGTTCTTCATCTTGGCTTCATTAGGCATCCTTAGCCTTTTTGAGTACTGTAACCATTCTCTGCACATATTTTTATCTTAGCACTTGCCACAACGTATTAAAATTGTTTAAGTGTCTTAATTGTATTACAGTGCCTCCAGGACTCAGTACAATGCCTGATATATAGTAAAAATATTTGTTGAATATGGTATAGTATTTCTTCTATTGAGTTTATTCACTTTGTCACGATAGCTAACTTTCCTTAGTCCCACTGCTGGGGAAGCTGTGAGGCACCATACTCTGATGAGGAATGGTAGCAGTTGGAGACAGTTCAGACCCATAACTGCTGTTGAGGGATGTGCCCTACTGATTTTGGTCTGACTCAGTAGGATAGGACCCATTTGGATTCTCAAGAGTAGGGAAATCCTTTATTTCTTAAGGTATTTTATCTTTGTAAACACTAACTTTGAAATAAAAACAAGTAAGAAAGAACTTCCCTAGCCTTTGTTTGCTGAGTGCTATTAATTTGGAAATATTTTTTCTAACCACAGAAAGTAGTACTTGGTGTGGTATTAAGTCCAATTTAAATAGAAAAATCAAAATTTCTGTAAAAATTTCAACTTTTAGTTTTTATTTATTTTTTATCATATCAATATGGGTAAGATTATTGAGAATTTTAGTGATTCTTATAGTGAAAACAACTCCCCATCTGTAAATCTCACAAAATAGTATCCCTTTCCAGTTATTTATTGATTTTTTTCCTGTTAGATGTTATTTGTTGGCTTTTTTCTCTGGGAGAAGGGAATTTTGCTTCCTAAACCACCCCAACACATACTTCTTCCCTCCCATTTTCTCACAGAATAGGTGTATCACACTTTTTTTTATATCAGTGTTAACTGTTTGCATTAAGAGTGTGCAAATGTTATTCACAGATGAGCATGTTGTGCATGGAAGCCATTGTTTTTTTTATCGTCTGATTTCTGTTCTCTTTAGAGTTAATAATTATCACATATTTTTTGCTTAGTTTTCTTTATACTTACCACAAATTTTGTCACACATTCTTTAACTGAACTGAAAAATAGATGAAGTTTGGCAGATATAGCAGATAACTATTACTTATCTTAGACCTGAATGTTCAACTTATTTTAAAAGTATAAATTTTTTGTTTTGTATTGATTTGTTTGTATTGTATTGTTGTTTTGAAAATGGAATACATATACACACACATATATATATGAATATCTATATACATATGTATATAGATGTATAGTCTTGTAAATGATTTTTCTACTAAGCCATCCATCCTGAACATCATTCATGCTGAAAACAACCTATTTAATGGATGCATAGTATTCTATTGCAGGAGCATACTATAATCCATTAAACTAATTGCCCATTGTGACACATTTATGCAGTTTTCAATTTTTCATTTTTATAAACAGTCCTGAGACTCACAGTCCTGAAGCTTGGTTTTGCTTAATTATTTGCTAAGATAAATTCTAAGTATGGAATTGCTAGATTGAGTGACATATAGATTATTTGGGATTAGAAGCGTATTTTTCTCCAGAATAATGCTGAATTTGAGAAAAGCTGCCCACTTGGGGCTTTATTTATTTATTTTCCTTAAGAGAGAAGGACAGTGTGTGTGTGAGAGAGAGAGAGACAGAGAGAATCAATTTTTTTTAAAATTGAGTTTTTCACATGGCTCCCATTGCTGTGACACTCAGCTGTGTACGTGGGTGCTGGGGTTTGAACCAGTGTACTTGGGCATGCCAGGCAAGCGCTGTAACCTCTCCAGCCCCCATTTTGGGCTTTAAATGTCAGTTTTACATGTTGTCAATTTTTATGCTAATTATTTTAGTTAGCACTTTTAATAACTTGTGAGGTGGTGTCTGTTTCATGTGCTTATTTGATAATTTAGTTCTATATTTTGTGCTTTGCCTGTTTCTATTGCTGGTTAATTTGATTCCCCACTGCTTTTTTATTTAACCTCTTAATTTGTGTTTGGAGTTGTCACCTTGTGAGATTTATTCTTTACATTCTAGCTTTTCCAGGTCCTTTCTTGCCATTTTCACGATTCATTTAATCATCTCCTGTTCATGTATCTATCTAGCATTTAGTGAACATCTTCTTCAGTCTCCAAGGAACTGTGAGCACCATAGAAAAAGACAATGTTACTCCTCTTATGAAACTTAATTTTAGAAGGGGAAGACAGACACTGAGCAGATAAGCAAAAACAACTAGAAATATTAAGATAGTAAGCATTGGAGAGGAGATAACTGGGTGACTCATGTAGATTCAGCAGTTAAGGAAGGTGACCCTGAGTTTGTAACACTCAGATCTAGGACTTTCAGTGGCACAAGGAAGCAGCCGTCTATAGAACAACATTCTAGGAAAAGGAAACAGGGCAAATCAGAGCTTCACCTCCTGATGATTTGAAATATAATTATTTCTAAAGTAATTTCCCAGTTCTGCAAAATTCTTTTAGACCATTTTGACCCACAGAAAACTTTCTTTTGATTTCATATGATCCTTATCATCTGACCTTATTGTCATTTATAGTCTCTCATAATTAATTTATCTTAAGTTTATTGTATTTTCTTTCTTAGATAAGTCTAAGAGTGTCTTAGGATTAAGGAACTATATCATATATTTATCTGTACTGACTACCCTATCTGAAATATACTAGATGCACAATAGTTGTATTTATGAGCAGTGTATAAAATTATTATCTTACTTGCCTTCCATAGGACCGTGTGTCTAATTCAGTCTTTGAAAGCCTGTGAAAGAGCCATGGCCTATGTGAACTTTGGTTCAACCAGGTCAGAAGGGAAACTGCTTATTACAGAATACAATAAGCTTATCAAGTGGAAAATTAATGTTTACTTTGTTCTTGATGAAACCTTTATAAGAAAGTCATTCAACAGAAGAAAAAGATCTAGAATAAAAGTAAAACTTTTGTGACTGGTGTTCAAAAGGAAGTAGGCTGCTCCCATGTGCGTGCAAGCATGCGTGTATGTGTGCATGTGTGTTGTGCCTAGAGCATTTATTCAGCATCCTCTAAATGCTCCAGCATATGCTGGCAGGTGTAGTTGGGAGGGAAATAGCTTTATGAGACAATATGCTTCTCTTCTTCAGATATTATGCAATCTGTTGTGGAAAAATTATCAAATACCTACAACTTATAAAATTGATAGGAACCTCTAGAAACTTCAAAGCTTAAGCTATAATGCAATCAATCTTACACTTAAGAGTCCAAGAGTGCTAAGCATACAGCCAAGGGTAAGAAAACAGATGGTTTACCATACAGACAATGGCAGATGACTAATTGCAGACAGAGATTGGCATGTGTGTGTGTGTGTGCACGCACGCGCGTGTGCGTGTGTTCTAATATATGTTGGAAACACTGGAGCAGGAATTCTATTCAATTTCCTCTCATTCACCTTTTCATGATGTAATCCATATGTTATTTATTTCTCTGACAGGTTTTCTGATTCTCATGATTCCAGTTATAACCCAGGAACCCAGAGAACACTCATGAGATAAAAGTCCAGAAAATGGGTAACACCAAACCTAAGATGTTTTCAGTATACAAAGTATGAAAATATCAAATGCTCCCAAAGAATGAAGGTACTTAACATCCCTCAATTTTGGTAACATTTAAGGCATTTACTTGCTTGACCAAAAATGAAGAAGGATTGTTAAGTCCCAAGTTGGAATGATGGAAAGGTTTAATAAATAAAAGATAGAAATAACATAGACAAGGGACAATAAGAACATCTTTGAAACAGATGAACAACTGAAGTCAAATTATGATCAAGATTTTTCTGTCTGGGAATGAAGTTCAACTCCAGAAATTAATAGTACTATGATCTTGAGCAGTTTACTTAAGGTCTGCATTCCTCTTTGCTTATTTACAAGATGGCTCTTCACTTAACAGACAATTACTGGTCACTTACTATTTAGGTGCTGGGGCATTGCTCTAAGCCCTAGATAGTGGTTTTTTTCCTCAAATGGCTATTGTTAAGTTAAAACAATATTATTGTTGTGAGATGCAGACATAAATTTTAAATAGAAAAGGAGATGGAAAACAAGATAGGATGAAATAAACAGATTACTGACAGTTAAGGAAATGATGAAAGGAAACAAGGAATATAATGTAGTTTGATTATCCTTTTTGCAAAATGTTGGAGAACATAAATGTCTTGAATTTCAGATTTTTGGGTCATATTTGGTGCAGTCAGCTTTCTGTTACTATAACAAAATACCTGAGTTAATCATCTAAAAGGAGGAAAGTTTTATTTTCGTTCACAGTTTCAGTCCATGGTCAGTTGACCCCATTGCTTTTCAGCGTAAGCTGAGGCATTATTACATCATGATAGGGACACATGGTAGAGGAAGCAGCTCATCTCATGGCATCCAGGAAGAAAAAAGAGATGAAGAGGAGGGGCAAGGGTCCAAAAATCTTCTTCGAAGACACACTCCAATGATATAACTTTCTTCTACTAGGTCCCACCTCCTAAAGGTGCCATCATTCCCTGTAGCAACACAGGCTTGAACTCAAGCCTTTAACACATACCTTTGGGGGATGTTGAAGATTTAAACTATAGCATTTCGGAATACTTGTGTGTACATGACAAGTTATCTTGGGAATGGGTCCCAAATACATTTGTTTATGTTTCTTATATACCTGTTGTATTTTTAGGTTGTTTTATATAATATTTTAAGAAATTTTGTCCATGAAACAAAGTTACATGGTGTGTAATTTTCCACTTCTGGTTTCACATCATCACTAAAAATTTTCAGATTTTTTAGCATTTCAGATTTGGGAGCATTTCGGATTTTAGAATTAGATTTGGATGCTCAACCCATAATAGACTTTGCAATGGAATTGAAAGTAGTAAAGACAGCATTGCCTCGCACATCAGTGTTGAAGCCTGTGTCCAAGATGTGCTTGGTTTTCTTTCCTCCAATCTTCCACCATTTGATCTACTTTTCCTCCCTTGCTGCTGTATTACTTTCCTAAACATGAACACTCTACAAAGTTTAATGACTTTCAATGTCCTCAACCCAAACCAACCATTTATAATTTAAATATTCAAAATACTTACAAAATTACTTCTATCTATCTTTTCCTCCATCATACATTTTGGGTCAGAGACCACAGAATATTTTTTAATGGACCAATAGTGTTTTAAATGGCATTTGGTTGTATCATAATCTTTTATCTTTTAACTTATTACTTCCTGCTTTCTGCAGTTTTGGTTTCCCTGCTATTTTAGTTTATGAACCTTTCCATTTCCAAACAATCTAGCAATCTGCCCCAATACAACTTGCCTTCTCTCCCTGCCCTCTTAGAGGTAGCAGAGTCCCTTGTACACATCAGGCCATTAGGTGCTTAATAAATACAGTCCTATGTCACTTAATTAAAGTGATGTAATCTGAGAAATGCATTGTTAAATATTTTTTGTCATCCTACAAACATTGCAGAATGTATTTACACAAACTAAGATGGCTACAATATCTGGCAATATAATCTTATGGGACCACTATCATATAAATATCCCATAGTTGACCAAAATATTGGTATGTGGTGCACAACTGTATTAATTCATTCCCCCTTGCACCTTAGTTGTATTCGTGTTGTTTGTTCATGGAATACTCTCTAAGTTTTCTCTGCCAAAAGAGTAAACACATTTTCAGGAATAATTAAAAAATAAGATTTTTAAAAGTCTTCCTGTCCATCCCAATAATAGGTAGGATGGATCTTTTCCCCTTCAAAGAGTGTTCTTACCCAGACACCTTGGACACTGTATTTCCTAACTGCTACCATAATCAATACTATTTGTACAAAAATCTTATGGCTATATTTTCAAAGGAACTGAAGACAATGTGTTCTGTTAATTTTTGTACCTTTATTATATTCACCTGGTATCTTATGCACAGTTAATTCTCAAGAGATTAAAAAGAAATTTGTTGAATAAATGGAAGAATGGGTGAAGTTTGATCAGAAATGTCCATTTGAGGTTTGTCTGAGGTCTGAGTGGCTGGGGAAAGGTTGTGTTTGTATCCTTCAAGGTTTTCCTCTGGGCATTCCCTCTCCCTTTCCCTTTTCTTCACACTCTTCCCTCAGCCTGTATACAGTGTAAGTCTGTGTTTACAGTAATGTGATTTAAAGGTCACATTTATTAGCAAATAGCTGTGTTTATAAACTTAGTTTGACAAAAAAGGAGCCTTTGAAATTAATACTCTCTGCTGAAACAATAACCAGGTTCAATCAATATGTACACTGAGCCTGGTTAGGGAAATGTGCAGTTAGGCTGGCTTTGACAATCTTACACTCCTCACCCCCCTTTTTTATTGAGAAATTTATTTGTTGAACAATCATACAAATTTTTAACAAAATAATATGTAATGTATATAGATTCTGAAGATTAGATTTACCCTCAAGAGTGTCCCCCCCCAGTTACCCACCCTTATCCCTTCGTTCCCCTTCCCACAACATCTCTAAAAAAAGTATTAGGTTGTGTAACATTACACGATATCTGGATTTAACACCTGATAATAGACCACCTTTCTCAACGGCCAGGGTCTAGTTCCAGCCTCCACAGATGAGTGAAGAAGACATTTGACCCTTGGTTCTCTGGGTTGAGCTGATTTTGCTCAGCATAATTTCTTCCATAGCCATCCATTTACCTTCAAAGGCTGCAATATCATTGTTTCTAATTGCTGTGTAATATTCCATGGTATATATGTATCACAGTTTTTGGATCCATTCATCCAGTGAGGGACATCTGGGTTGTTTCCATAATCTAGCAATAGTAAATTGAGCTGCTATGAACATAGATATTGCTGTGTCACTATAATGTGCTGATTCTAAATCCCTTGGAAAAATACCCAGGAGTGTCATTCCTAATTTTTTGAGAAATCTCCACACTGCTTTCCAGAGGGGCTGTACCCGTCTGCAGCTCCACCAACAGTGTGTTAGTGTGCCTATCTCTCCACAGCCCCTCCAGCATCTATTATTGTTTATTTTCTTCATTTTGGTTTTTTCTTTTTGGAATTTACTTCATTTTTTAAAGCTTGACTGGATCTTTACACTGGGATTTACCTATTTAATGTTCATTTGTGTTGTCAGGAGATTCTGATTTTAAGAGTTTATGGATTGGAGGAGATGGAACCTTAGGACCTAGTTTGATTTTACTCTTTTCAACTCAGCCACACTCCAGAGCTCTGATCTCCTGTTAGAGTTCCCAAAACTCTGGAACCTGGACTATTTGGTCTCTTTCTGGTATCCTCCCATCAGAGCATCCTGTTGGAAAGGCTGCCTTGAGATATGGGAGACCTGGATCACTGGTATAGAAAAATATGCTCAGAATCAAAAGCTAGAAAGGTACTCTCTGGAATGAATGATGTTGCATCCTCTGGCCATCAGGCTCCAGTTCCACTGGGAGAAGGTTCCAGGTAGACAATGACCAGGAGCTGAAATTTATCCTATGAAGAGATTCACCCAACCCAGAGATTTTATACAAGTCTTTTGATAGGTTTGAATTATCAAGAGAAGGGAAAATGTTGGAATAATAGCTAAAGATCCTGTCCAGGGATATTACCACATCCACTTCCAAATTAAAATACAGTGTGGAGAAGTTGACCATCAAAGATGATTGGACTCAAGTCTTTGGGAGGAATACAGACTTTCAAATCATTTCCTGAGATGGGAAAGGGCACACATTTGTACCATGTAAGAGGGGTTCCTTGGGAGGAGATAAATGATGGCCTCAGTATTTGAGGAGTCTGAGGTCATTACATCCTACTTGAGTGAGAGGAATTGATAGGAAATGATAATGATGAAAAAGTCTTCTTTCAAAGTACTCACTTGGAGAGGGGCTTAATTTTCTTTTCCTCACAAAGAGTGCCTCCAAATGCTTAAAGATTATCTATTGTGGAATGATTTTTGAGCTAGTTCTATTTTTTTTGTCCTGTCACTCTACAATTACACTTCATTTTTAACCAACAAGCAGTTTCCTGCTTGATCAACCACCTTATTCATCAGACTTGGCTCCAGATGGTTTTTGGTTGTTTCCAAAAATGAACTTCACGCTCAAAGATGAGAGATTTATGCTATTGACACTCCTTAAGAAATGTGCCATCAGCTCTGAAGAATTTAACATGAGTCCTAGATACATTTTGGTACTGAAAAATAATTTAAACCTCATTATATTGCAGTCTCATCTAATACATTTTCCTATCTTCTTATCTTTTTATTGTTTTAGAGTCGAAACTCAGACCTGTATAAAGTATTTCAAGTGTATTGGCCATAGAGTTGTGCTTAATCTGGCTGTCCATAACTAAGTTTCTGCCTCTATGATATTTATTTGGAAAGACAAAGAAAAGCAGAAAGGAGAATATAAGAAAAAATGGAGGTGCATTTAATTAAATCTGCAAAGGACAACAGATTCAGTTTGTGCTACTCTGTGCAGGCTCTGCCAGCCTTGAATACAATGTGATTTAGGCTCATTTTTGTCATGCTTTTAGAATAACATTTATTTACTATAGAAGCTTAGGAAAAAGAAGAGCAAAACATCTTTGCTCTTTCTAGCCTCTTTTGCTAGATGGCTTATTTTGTGGCAGATTTAAGTCATTAGTAAGCTTTTGTATCTTAATTAAAATAGGATGGATACAGAAACTTTCATAAAACTTTATAAGATGAAGTGCATTACCCGTGAGTTAGTTCTTTCTCTCTGTCCTTACAGATGACCATTATTCTTGATTTTTGCAAGACTCGTTTCTCTTGTGTTTCTTCATGATTTTATCATCTAAACCACAAATATTTTTCCTTTACCTCTGTATTATTTTTACTGTGTAATCACAAATTTTTATAAATTGGAGTGTAGTTATTATTCTTTTTGAAGTTCAAATTTTCCTAAATACGGTCAGTGGGAGATTTGTCTAGCAGTTCCTGTGACCTTTTAATACAATCCTATCAGCCCAAACAAGCCTTTTCTTTCTCTATCAAGCAAGATTTTTCAGACTCCTGTCATAGAATCCCTGCCCTCATAATTTCTCTGAGGACCCTTGGTTTCTGCTAAGGAGCAAGGATTTTTAGGAACCCAGGTCAGGAAACTTTGCTTTTAAGGTGTCAGTGCCTTTAGTTTTCTTCTGAGGACAGAACTAGGAAATCCATGTACTTATGTAGTATTGACTCATATTAACATTTCAAATTCAAATTATCATTGCTATTTTTCTTAAATTCTCTGACTTTACCCTTGAATCTCTTATATCCAGGTTTTCTCTGTGTGCATGCGTATATATGTGCACACATATATACGTTGGTTGCCTAACAATTCACAAAATAATCACTGTACGATGGAAAGTTCTGCATAGGAAGCAAGACACTCCTTTCACGGTGAGAAGCCCTCAGTGATGGGGAGAATGTTTGGGGTACACGTGAAAGGTTCAGATCATCTCGCCCTAAATAAGCTGAGTAGAGAAGGCTCTGTGATAGGGCTGGACTGGGCCGAATAGGCCTTCTACCTGGAACTTGTGTGCTGCTTTAGGAAAATCCCATCCACTCAGTGGGCCACATTTCTGACCTCTGAGGACAAAGATCTTTTTCTTTTTCTTTCAACTTATGAGTTGTTTATTTCTGGAATTTTCCATTTAATATTTTCAGACCATGATTGATCATGGGTAATTGAAACCCCAAATAAGGGTGTGTGTGCGGTGGTGGGGGAGATCTTTTTAAAGAATATTATGGCAAGCATCCATGTAAGGAAATGTTTTCCTATATTTTTCATATAAGTATGGAAATTTTTTGATTGTGAAAAATAGAAAATTTCTTTTTTTTTTTAAAAGAGAGAGGGACAGTGAGAGAGACAGAAAGAGAGAAACAAGTTTATTTAGTTTTTCACATGGCCTTAGTTGCTCCAACACTCAGTTGTGTACGTGGTGCTGGGGTTTGAACCCGGGTCCTTGTGCTTGCCAGGCAAGCGCCGAAACCGCTGAGCCACCGCTCCAGCCCCATAAAAATAGAAAATTTCTTGAGATAAAGTTGGGTTAATACGTGCATCAAAATTCTATGACTACATTATGATGCACATAATGATGCTGAATTGCACACCTGAAGAATTGTATCAATGTACACTCTTATGTGTGTTAAATAGGCTAGAATTATTGGATATTTGTATAGGGACAATTGCTTTCTTAATCCCCATTGTTCACATTTTAATTCTTTTGTGTGCCACTGTGCTACATTTTTGTCTCTGCTAAGCTGAAGATGCTTAGATTTTTTTATTTTTACAGCCAAATTCACACTTGCAGTTCTAATACCTATGTGATCTTTTAGTTTCATGAGGCAAAATCTGAGGCAAAATCCTTTTTCTTATGGGTTCTTATCTTTGTTTTGTAGCAAATAGCAACTTTCACCAAATTCTGACATCAGATTATATCTCTCTCTTACTCAGGAATATGTGATTTTCTTTTAAAAATGGTTTACTTTTTTCTTTGTATTTTACCTAAAAAGTGTCAAGAGTCTATATTGTTTGCTGTTAACATCATTTTGAATCAGCAACTCCCTGCATTTAAAGTAAATCTTATGTTAGTTTTAATACACATTACTTGAAAATAAATCAATACATGTGTATGGTATTGACTTATTACTTTTTGGAGGTGGGTTTTCTTTTAATCACTTTATCACATTATCACTTTCTTAGAAAGGAAAATAATAGCCACATTTTGTGAAGGATGATTTGCTTAGGCTGCAAGTCCAATTCCATACATCATTCTAGGAATACTAAAGTTATGATGGGTTAGAAATGTTTAGATAGCAACACAAGATATATTTTTTTAAAAGGTCACAAGTACATAGTCCCAAGTCAATAGAAAAAGACTCAAGATTCTACATGGAACAGAAGAAGTGCTCATGGTATGAATTTGAATTTGTTTGAAGACATTAATTTATACATAGCTTATGAAATTAAGAATCTTCATTCATCTTTGGATTTTTGTACAGAATTTATAACTAATCCTTATCTTTTGGGTACTGGTATTTGTAAGTGAATTTTTTTCATTTCCTACTTTGTTTTTATAGAGGGAAGTCTGAGGGGAACTGAGGCAATTTGCTCCCTTACATCAGGAGCCAGTTGTGAGAGACACTGGCATCTCCTTCTGGTAATGGGAAGTTTCTTGTAAGAGAGGACCAATTTTTTATTCCATCCAAACGTGAGGCTCATGACAGAGGAAGGGATTGGGTTATCCTTAAGCTTCTTTTAGGATGTATTTGATGGAACATGCACAAAAGCAGGGGACTTTAGTAGAGGAAGCAGGGACAGTTCATTGAGGGCTGGGAGGCAAGGTGCATCACCAGTGCCAGAGTCTGTAGTCCCACTGAGGATCCCATAGCCAGGACACAGGGTGGCATGGTTCTCACACGTGTGGGTCTCAAGACCCACTTAACACTTCCAAAAATTATACAAGGCCCTAAGAAAATTCCGTCTTTTTCGGGTAATATTGACACTCGTTGTATTTGATACCAAAACAGAAGGTTTTAAAATTTATTTCAAAGCAACAGGAAAAAACCTGCTACATGATAGCATGAATGACTTTAAAAATAAGCATATTTAAAAATATTTTTAGGGAAAAGAGTGGCATTTTTAACAGGTTCAAAAATTTCTGTAATGTCACTGTAGGAAAAGAAGGCAGCTGTATTCTCCTATTTGCTCCTCTATTCAATCAGTTCTGATACCACACATCATTCAGCCTTTGAAAAATCCCACCACCTACTTGAGAGGATGTAAATGAAAACAGGTAGATAATGCCTTCATATTATTATGAAAATAATTTTGATCTTGCATATCTTTTGACAAAGATCTCAGGATTCCCCAAGAGGTGACCAGAGCACAGCTTGAGAAGCACTGGCATAGACAAAGGTAAAGTGGAAGACAACAGCATGGGAAATTGCAGACCATGATGTTGAACTTAGATACTATTCCTCCAATGAATTGTTATGTATCTGTTAATTCTGTTAAAAAAACATAAAAATTAAATGATATCATCTTTTCAATTTATTTTCGGAACCCCAAATTCTTATTTTTAATGGACACTCAAGTAGGTCTGATAGACATCTCAAAATCAACTTGCCTAGAACTGGTATAGTCTCATACTCCAGATTTCACCTTATGTGGCACATCCCGTTCAGCTGATAGTAACTTCATCATTGTGGATGCTCATGCACAAAACCATAGAATCATTTTTGACTCCTCTCTAGAATCATTCTGCTCTGAGCCACCAGCATTACTCACTTACCTTTCCCTCTGCTCCAACCCTCCCCAACCCAACCACCTAGTCCACTCACTGCAGAACAGCCAGAGTAATGCTTTGAATACCTAAGACCATGCATTTTTTCTGCTAGAAAGGATGTGATGACCCCTGCTTTCACTTATACTCAAAACTGCCATTTTAAAACGCTTTTAAGATTTTATCTGCCTGGGGCTGGAGCGGTGGCTCAGCGGTTATAGTGCTTTTCCAGCATGTGTAAGTACGCGGGTTCAAACCCTAGCACCACTACACAATGATGTGTCAGAGCAATGAAAGTCATGTGATAAACTAGAATAAAGTTGATTCTGTCTTTTTCTCACTGTCCCTCTCTCTTTAAAAATTTTTTTTTTACCTGTCTGCCTTGACCTGTCCCTTTTTAAGCTCATCATTACCTGCTCCTCTCATGCTACTACAGCCTCAGAGACTTTTTGCTGTTCTTTGCCACTCCAAATTCTGCCTCAGGATCTTTGCCTAGATTCTTCCCTGAATCTGGAATGCTCTTCCTCTTGGTATAGTTTAACTCCCTAATTTTCAAGGCTTTGTGGAGGTGTAACCTTCTCGCTGTATTCTACCCCAATTGCCTTATTTGAATTGAGGTGTAACCTACTCTGGGCTTTTACCCACCAACCATGATTTACTTTTTGTTTAAAATATTCAGCCAAGCATTTATACTATTTTATTTAGTTATTGCTTGTATTTATTGTCTGTCTTGCTCCACTGGAATGTGTATCACACTATTTAGGGGTCCTTGTCAATTTACTTTTCATTGATGTATCCCAAGAGTTTAGTATAGTGACTGGCATATTATAGACACAATCATTATTCGTGAAATGAATAATTTAATGTAAAGCCTTAAGAAAAACTAGGATGCCTTGAGATGATCGCTTCCATTTGATGTTGTTACCAATCAAAATCAATCATCAGGAATTTGTTGAAGGAG
Source organism: Aplodontia rufa (assembly GCA_004027875.1). Classification (NCBI taxonomy): domain Eukaryota; kingdom Metazoa; phylum Chordata; class Mammalia; order Rodentia; family Aplodontiidae; genus Aplodontia; species Aplodontia rufa. Next base: position 5,839 of record PVKS010035694.1, on the reverse strand, counting down.
AACAAAGATCCTGTCCCCTGAATGTATCAAATTTTCAATTCACCTTGGTTAAACAAAACAAAACAAAAAAGAAGAAAAAAAATGAAGGAGAAGAAAAGAAAAAGAAGGAAGGGAGAAAATAAAAAAGAGATAGATGGAGGAGAGGAAAGGAGAAGAAGAGGATGAATAAAAAGAGAAAGTGAAAGAGGGAAAGAGAAAGAGACAGAGGATTTGCTCATGTATAGATAGGATTCAAACATGACTGGATCCAGGGGTTTGAATCATGTCACAGGATATTGCCTATTAACTTTCTTCCTGTCAGTCTTAGCCTCTCCCGTTGTGATGGTAAAGATGGCCCAAGGATCTCTAGGTTTTTATTTTGCCAACTACCCCATGAAAAAGAAAATTGCATTTATCTCTGTTGGGTGTCCTTGCTCCTTGGCCCTCTCAATGATCATAGCAAGGGAATATATATACACATTTCTATTTCTTTCTATGTTTACCTCTATAATTAAAACTTTATGTTCACTCTGGTTCCTCTAAATGTAATTCAAGAACACAAGGATTTATTTTAGAGTTCTTTCTTTGCTTGTGTGTGTATCTCTTGACTGACAGTCAGAAACCAGGTCTCCTTTTCCTTATGTGCTGATTTGATCCATTCTTGTGTATATAGCAGATAGCCTTAACCCATTTTGTTTCCAATGTAGACTCTTCCCTATGTGACTGCCCCACTCACCCTGGTTGGGCTTTGACAGCGCCCCAAGCTGCTCTTCTACATGGGCACCCACTGCTCTCCTGCTCAGGTCTCAACACTTCATACCAGACTGGCCCAAGCGCAGATACCCTTCTGACCCTCCTTGTGCATGAATGCCTCCCTCATGTCCCCAACACATGACCTTGGGCTAACACAACTCAGGCACGGCCACTACTTTGCTGGGCCACTCTTGTCACTCTGCTTGGGCTCTGATGCCCTTGGGCCTCCATGTTTCCCTCCCCTTCCTGCACAGATGTGAGCTTGTACTGATCTACCCACTAGATTTAGGGCTGAATTGCTCAAGAGAGGAAGACAGAGAAGCAGAACCCCACCTTTTATTTTCATTTGCGTCTGTTACCACCACACACCTGGACTCTTAGTCTGTCTCCTATTTCTGGGACTCAAAAGACCACTCAGTGGTCAATGAGATAGCTTTCCCCTGCCCTTTACCCAGCCCCAGCCTGGGACTCCTTGCCCTCTTCCTTAGTGATTGAGTTTATTGATAGATTTTTTACATCTCTAACACTCAGTGCTGTGCCTACGGATATAGCAAAGAATATTTGATTAAGAGCAAGTCCTAGAAAATTGTACAAGTGAATAGAGCTGTCCCATATGTACAGGGAGGATCTGGGCTCACTTATGAGTGTGGGTAACAAGGCTTCCAGAAACCACACTCACCTCATTCCCACCTGCCCAGATCCCCAGCCTGTGCAAAGTCCGTTGTGGCGTGTTCATGATTTAGTGTCCCTTCTTCCTGATGCCCTATCTGGTGGCACTTCCTTTGGCCTCTGCAGTGCTGGTGACTTATGGGAGTGGACAGATGAGGAAGTCGAGTTAGCATTCATTCATTGCTTATGTTGTACAGCCTGTCAAACTTAATGAAATTTTATGACAGACAGGCAACAACCAGCTTCCTGATGTTATTCGTCTTTCTCGCTTCTGGCTTGGAGCATTGGGTGATTTTTCATTTACATTTAAAAATGCCAAGATGACTAAGCGCAATTCACCTACTCAGAAAACTAGCAAATTGTATCATTGCATGAAGGTAATTCATAATCATCAGGAATGAGAAATGAGGAGCAGTTAGGCAGGGTAGTCTGTCTTCCCAATTGCCCTCCCTTTCCCCTAACACCATTTCAACGAGTTGCCAAACTCCAGTGACATATATTATGTTTCTCCCACCCCACTTTGTTCACATCTGATAGTCAATATTTTCAATGACAAACAAAAAGGTCGTTGTGACTACTAACATGGGCCCCCATGGTTCAATAGATTTATTTACAGCAGCCTTAGAGGGAATGATGCAAATAGATATATCACATAAAAAGAAAATGATAAAAAAATTTAATGTAAGAGGGAAAAGAATGTCCTGGCAGATGGTTTAATCCCAGAGTGACAAGACTTAAAGATTGTGAGACTGTGTTTATATAACCGAAAGAAACCTGCAAAACCAATTAATCATTACGACCCAAATCTGAGAGCTGGATGTGCTTTGAAAAATTCTGTCCTATACATCACTTCATTCTCTTATCTCCTCACTCCTGCAATCTGTTATCTGCATTTCCTTTGCATTTGTCTCCTCCTGCAATTGCAGGGTCCCTAGGCTTTGCAATTCTTTACTCTCCACAAATTACTTCTGGAGGTGGGGGCGCCAGGTCTCCAGAGGGACCTCATGTGCGTTTGCTAATAAATTGTTAGGTCTTCTGTCACATCTGCATTATTTTTCTTCATTTTTTGCTGTTCCCATCAGGGTTTTGTGAACTGCCTTCTCAAGAAACCAAAGTGACAGTACTGTGTCCTCTGGAGTCCTTTAAGGGTCAAAAGAATCTCACATTATGTACAGTCAGGGGAAAGCTTCCTTTCCACTCCTAGTGTTTGCACAGGGATTTTAAAATTGTTCTGTTTGTGTTCCAATGCCTTCTAGCTTTTTTTAGTAAATAGCTCTTGGGCAGGCAGACAAAGCTGAAAGGCAAACACTATACTCTACTCAAAAATGCAAGACCCTGACACCATGACTGAGGCTTTGTTAGGGGGCCAAGCATTTCTACCTCAACTTCTCTCACTTAAATGGGTTATTTTCCAGAGGACTCTGCAATTCTTTATGCACATTGGAATTAGACATTCCAGACGTGCTGGCCTCACAATCTAAGTACTTGCTTGGGCTTGAAATTGCACATCTTGAAGACAAAGATGTATTTATTGAGGATCTACTCTGTGCTAAGTGCTCCAGGGATGAGAAACAAATCAGGCACATGACTTGCCCTCAAGAACTTTATGATATTAACAAATATGAGTAAACATATATATGGTAAAGGAATTAAACGGAAGTGCAGTGAGAGAGATACAAGTGATGAGGGTAAAGAGTAATGGGGTAAAAAGGAGAGCTACAACTTGCAAAGCTGAAATAAGCATGGTTTCGGGGAGGATGCATTTGAGTGGAGCCTCTGAAATGAACATGTACAAGAGGTGAACAGGGAAGGTATCCCAGGAAGAGGGAGCAAAAGGGAACTGAAAGGTCTGGGTTGGCTGAAGCATGCATTGTTTGAAAGAGAATAACTGGGGCAATTCTAGTGGGAAAGAAAATGAGTCTACATCAGGGGCTCCTAGGCCAGCAGGATGACATTTGCATCCTATTTTTTATGTATCCAAATATGCCAAGCTGAGACCATATACTATTTGGAGCATAAGCAGAGGAATATATACATTTTTTAATCAGGTGGATCTACCTGGATCAGTGTGGCAGATGAGGAGAAGAGACCTTGGCAGACAGATCAGTGGGGAAGGCTCTGCAACAGCAGATGGTGTGGGTAGTGAGACGGAAGCGAAGAAATTCAGAATAGAGAGAAGACAAGACGAGCATGGGCGAGTAGACAGATATTGGGCGTGAGGGAAAGAAGATAAGAAGAGCCTAACGTAGAGGTGAGGAAGCTGGAACAAGCTGTCAAGAGACAGAATGATTGTTTTGGAGAGAACAGGCTGAATTCACATATTCAAAACAACTTTGTAAGGTGGGTGGGATTGAAATCATGATTTTCATTTTACAGGTGGGAAAACTGACAGAGAGCAGGCAAGTGTGTGTGCATGGTGACAGGGCACATTACATAACTGACTCTGGAGCCCAGATTTTTAGATTCCTATGTCCATTCATTTGCACATGTGGATGTATAAAGAGGAAGGTAGAAAAAAGAATCAACAAAAAGAGGAGTAACAAAGAGTGAAACTATTGATAAAGAAGATGCACACACTGAATTCATGCTGGGAATTATTCTTGAGAGAACCATCAGGCAAAAGAACTCTCCTAATCTGATCCAGGAAGGAATTTCCTGGGCATGTGGATCCATAATCCCATTTAACTCCTCCAAAAAGAAACTTAATTAGAGATCACTTCCAATAAAAAGTAAACTTAGAGGTAACAACTGTGGACGTAGACTGGGCATCCCCCCCAGGATTTCAGGCTATCACATAATAAAAGCCATAAAATCCATAAGCCACATGGAAATTGCTTTACCCAGAAGCTTCTGGAAGGTTCCCATGTCTATAATTAGGGCATTCATAATAGACCTTCTGCCTTGGTCAACTCAGGTGATAACCAGCTGCTTATGGAGCATCCCTTTTGTGAGAATTTGGAGTTTGACGTGGGCTATTTTACTTTGGGGAATGATGTGGTAGTGTGGTTTTTTTCTCTTCAATTGGTGAGAAGGAGGGTGGGAAAGCTCAGGCTTGCCCATGTCCTATTTATCTTTCTGTTTGTTGTTGCAACTGGCCTCATTAGATGAGGAGAGAGCTGCCAACATTCATAACTTTGGCTTTCCTAATTAAAGTTCTACTGAAAAGCCTGCCCCTCTCTTCTGACTCCCTCACAGGAATGCGTTCTCATAACAGAGGCATCTGCCCCCTGGACTAACCTTTCTTGAAACCAGATAAACAAAGTAATACCAATAAAAATATCCATCTGTGCTTAAAGATAAATAGAGCATTAATATACCAAACTGAGATCTGGATTCTTTTGCAGCCAGCTTTAATGATATTCGACATCTGTTCCGGCTTGCTTTCCGCTCATTTTCCATTTGCACATTCTTATATGGAAACAATGCGACAGCAGTTTGTCTGCAGAAACCAGGGGTGCCACCTGACCCTGTCCACCTCTCAGAAGATTGACCCACAGAGGGTGTGAGACAAAAGTCGTCACTAAAGTTCTCTCTTAACATTTGGCACTCTGCTTGGGTTTCAATATGATTTTAAGCAATATGATCATTTTTAATTTAATTTTTTAGATACCAGAATGTCAACTTACTCAATGTGGTAAGAAGATGTGCCATGTGGACCAGATATACAGATACAGGCAGGTTCATAGCAGCCATTGTCTTCCTCAGGTTAAGACATACATGCTGACATTTGAGAAGTATCCAGAAGCTATTCATTTGCAAGGAGAGAGCACCATCTCAGGCCTGGAAAGGTGGGAGGTATCCATCATGATTGCATCTTTTGAAGGAGACTTGTACTTGGATAGAGAAAATCAGCCCTTTGAGTTTTCCTTTTTATACTTTTAGCACTGGAGAAGGATTTTAGACAATAAGGCTGGTAGTGTAGCTCATTTCTAGAACTGTGGCCATATACCCAGCACAAGGCCCTGGCTTCCAAGCCCAGCATTGCACTGCAAAGAAAAAAAGAAAGAAGACAGGAAAAAAGGAAAAGAAAAGAAAAAAATAAGCAATGTACTATTGTGGGAGAACTTTCTCTGTGTCAGGGTAGATCTGTTGGCCTGAATTTGTTAAATTTGGTGATAACTTCACAATAATGATAGGCAATGAATGGGGTTTGGGGATAAGCTGAAACAATATGGGGCATTTACAATTGTTATAATAATGAAGGAGGCACTACTAACTTGGTGCCTGAAGACCGATGGTTAAAACAGCTATGCCAGGGACAGTCTTACACAAAGACCTGCCAGTCCCAAATGTTGATACGTTGATAACACAGTACAGAGAAGCACCAACTTTCTTTTTTTTTTTCTTTTCTTCTTCTTTTTCTTTTCATTTTTTAAAGAAAGACGGATAGTGAGAGAGAGAGGGAGACAGAGAGAATCAATTTTTTTTCTTTTTTTTT
>PVKS010035693.1:0-19884 GCA_004027875.1 Aplodontia rufa | reverse complement strand
CCTCGAGAAGGGAGAGCCTGAATTTCAGGGAGAAGGGGCCCCAGGAGGGGGAGGGGAGCACCTAACATCCTGCCATCGTTCTTGCCTGGGTACCCGCACAAGCAAAAAGCACAGAGAACTGGGTGTACGATTTGCTAAAAAAAGATGAGCAACCACCTTCGTGCAGGGAAACCCAAACCTGGTCAAAAAACAAGTCACTGTAACTAGCCCTTCGGTACTCTCCCCACCCCCGCCCACGCCAAGCCCCAAATCCCAGCCCCCTCCGCCGAAAGGACCCACCTGCCCGCTCTGACAAGCAGCTCCAGAGACACCCAGGCCGCCCTACACCAGCCCCAGAAGCCAGCACAGGTGTATGCAGCTTCCTTCGCAGAAACTTCGCTGGAAGCTCATTCCCTGCTCAGCGCGTCCTCTCCTCGACCGACGCCCCTCAAAACTTCCCCGTGCCAGGGACTGGCCCAGTCGCCAGCGTCAGAAGGCATGGAAAGGGCTGCTGGAGGCCCGCAAGCTGGAGCAAAACCGTAGGCCTGCACCTGCTCGGAGCTGGGCTCTGCTCCCCTCCCCAAGCAGCAAGCGATCCTCCCTAGCTGCGGGGTGAGAAACGCCAAACCACCAGCGAGAGCCAACCCCGGGAGCCCCGGCACAGGGCACCCCACTCCGTCTGCGAAAATCCGAACAGCGCCTTCCCAACCCGGGCAATTGGCACAGAAGTTGCAAAGGGCAGCGCGGGCTGAGGAAGAACCTTTGCTGGGAGGAGATACCGAGAAGGTCTGGCTAACTGGGAGTCTCCGAGGTCCACGAACCCCCAACAGGTAGCGGCACCCGGGCCAGAGCCGCGGCGCGGCCGGGAGTGCCGCGCAGCACCGCCGGCGACCCGCGCCAGGGCGCAGCCAGACAGCTTGGGCAGCAAAACCCGGGCTTACCTTGAATTAACGCAGAGTCCCGCGCTCAGCCGAAGGAGGAGGGGGTGCTAGTATTCCCGAGACATCACTGAATTATTTTAAAAGAGCAAAAGGGTGGGGGCAGGGGCACGGAAAGAGGGGGAGGAGAGGTGGTGAAATTGAAGGAGGAATAAGGAGAAATCGGCAGAAAGAATGGGGAAAGGCGGGCAGGCGGAGGTGAGGGAGAAACGGAAAACAAAATAAATAGATGAGAAGGGAGACAGTTTAGGGGGAAAATCTGTCTCCTGCCCACACAGTGGAAAAAGAAATTTCTGGCAATCGGAAAGAGAACTCGTACACATGCCCCCCAGAGGGGACAGCCAGGGGACTAACAAAGGGGAAGGGGAGACGGGAGCTGGATCGCTGGTCGCTGTCCGGGCACCGCAGCTCTTCGGCGAGGGAGCGGGCGGAGGGTGGCGAGACAGAACGCCCGCGCGAGCGCGCACCCGGGGCTGGGGCGGGGGGCTGCCGAGGCTTGACTTACCCGCGGGGATCTGTGTAGTAAACAGCCTGGGGTCGAGAAATGTAGGTCAGTGTTTCTGTGGAAAAGTTCAATGACCTCAAACTTCTGCCAGCAATTTCCACTAGCGTACCCCATCCCCGTTTGTGGGCGGGGGCGGTCCCCTCTCCAGGTTCGGCTTAAGGACCTCCGCGTCCTGGCCGCTTGCCTTGCTAGAAACGAGGATCAGCAGAGTATCACCACATCTAAGTAGAAAGAAAAGCGACTTGGGGGCTTCGGGAATCCAGTTAAGGGAGATGGGGAAATGTAAGTAACCAGTCCCTGTGCTGGATACTGCTTGAAGAACCGGGGCCCTAGCCCAGGGAGGAGGCTCTCTGCTGCCTCTAGACCACCCCAGAGCCTCTCTGAGGGTCTCCAGGGGCCCATGAGGGCTCAAAGGGAGACCAGTGTCCTGGAGGCAGTTAAGGAGCACAAGAAACCGTCCTAAAACCTGAGTCCGACTGTCATCTCCAGTGCCTCCTAGACCTGAAGCCTTCTAGGGCTTCCTCTCCCCAGTTCCTCTGGCTCTTTCCCTCAGGAATGATGTGTCTCCCAAAGCCCCACAGCCAAAGCCTGCCTCCGCATCAGTCCATCTCTGCTGGTCCCAGCAGGATCCCCAGAGGGGCACTGAAAAGTGGCAGCATAAGCCTCTGTCCTTTCTCCCCCTTCTTAGAGAAAAGGCCAGGGGGAAAAGAGAGGAGAGAGGGAGAGAGAGAGAAGGAAGTAGGATTGGAAGGGACAAGAAAAGAAGCAAGAAGAAAGCAGCGGGGAAGGAGAAGGAAGAGGCTCCACTCCTTGCTCACACTTAACCTTGACCTTGGCCTCAAGGAGGCAAGTTCTCTGAAGGCTTCCTTTGAGGGTTGCCAGAGTTGAAAAAGGACCATTGGCCTATTTAGATGTGAGTTTCTCAGGGGCTTTCTTCTCAGCTTTGTGTCCTCTACACCCTCTCTGCCTTCAGCCTGCCAGGTGGGAGAGACCCTGGGAAACATGCATGGAAGAGAGCTAAAAGAGCCAGGAAGCCAACAGCCCCTCTTAGTTGGGTAGGAAAGGGAAATGAAGGTGCAGCCCACGTGTCTCCTTCCCACTCTACTCCCAGAGGTCTGGTTGGGAGGTTCACCCTGGGAGGAACTGGGACCCTGGCCCCCAGCTCAGGTAGGTCCTAAAGTTCTCTCCAGTCCCAAAAGAAGTTGGTCTAGTCTCTAGAGTCGGACTTGCAGGAGGCTGAACTGGTATCCCTGACAATAAATAAACAGAAAGCTCCGTTGGAAATGTAGGAAAACAGCACTGCTGCCCACCCATGTTTCAGAGGCCACAGATTTTGGAAACCATCTCATAGATTGGCTTTCCCTTGTTAGTTCTGTGTGTCTGTCTGTCTGTCTGATTGAGCATAAAAATGCCATGGGAGCCCCTCTTGAGGAGGAGACCTTGGGCCTCTGCACAAGGAGGGGTCAGAATCCTAGGCCCTAAGGATCAGCAGCCCTCTTGAGGGAGAAGCAGCACAGTCATGGAATCTTCCCACTTTAGAAAATTAACCCTAGGGGAAAGGAAATGACCCCATTAACTCCCAAATATCCTCTTCATGCTCCACCAGCACCCCAAAATATACACACAGACATAACGCAATCACCAGCCACGAAGGCCCTTCTCCAATGGCCCATAATCAGGAGCATTTGCACTACAATATTTGGGCTTTCTTTTCTTCTGTCTTTTAATTTAAAAAAAAAAAAGTTTAAATAACTAGGATGCCAGAAGGCTGATGGTTTTCCTGGCTTGGAATCTCCTTAAGAGAAGAGCATTCAGGCTCACCCCTCCTCCACCATCAAAACAAACAACTATCGTGCCCACAAACAAGATCCTCTTTGACAGCCCCTTCATACTGTTGGGAAAGTGCCATGCCCAGCAACTAGATGGTTCCATAAGTTTCCCTCTACCTCTTCATGGTGGTAACACAATCTTGGATAGCCAAGTACAGCCCCAAGACACACCTGCCATTTTATTTCCTGCCTCTCTGGCTACAAGTAATTGAACAATTTGAACAATATGGTGTCCTTTCAGGAATAATGAAAACATTGGTTTGGTTCTTGTCCCATTTGAATGAGTTGTGGCTGTTGTTCTAGGCAGAGAAAGTAGGCTGGGAGTATTCCTCTCAGCACGAAGGCCCTTCTCCCTGCACCCAATCAGATGCACCCCTCCACCCAACCCCAGGCCTCTACTACCCCCAGCAGGACAAAGGGCCCAGTGCCCAAAACACTCCCTCTGTTCCCAGTCCTCAGCCACTCAGCACCAAGCACCTTTCAGGCCAGACCCAGACCTGTGCCCCACACTGCGCCCCCTAATGGGACTTGGGACTTCATGCTGGGACCCAGGCTTCAAAGAAAAGACCCTGGTTTAATAATTCAGGCTGCTTGAATGCCATTTAGTAGCCATGGCAACCAGTTCCCTGACATCTAGTTGTAGGCAGGGTGTGGTTGGAAGGAGAAAGAGAGGGAAAGAAAGAGTAAAAGGTAGAGGGGGTAGGAACAGCAAGAAGCACTGCTGGATTCCAGGCTGAATTTCCCTGCTTTCACTGCCCCTCCTAAGCCTGATAGTGCAGGTGTAGGAATCTCAGCTCGCCCTTGCTGTCTCTGACTCCCTCCCCACCTTCTCTCTCTCTTCCTTTCTCTGCTGATAGGAGATCCCTGTTCCTGACCCAACATTCCAGCTCAACACCTTTGGGACTTTTGCAAATTCCTTAGCTGTTCCTTGTCTTGGCTTTCTTATCTAGAAAATGAGGGATTTAAGGATGTTTGCTTTGCTTTCTACCAGCTGGAAGAATGCATGATTCTCTGGTCCTCTCTCCGTCTCTCCACCTTTCAGCCTTTCATCTCTGTCCCGTTATCTCTCTCTACCTCTCGCCCTCTTTGCTTGCTTCCTTCTTATCTGTCTGTCTGTCTCTCTCTCCTGTCTCATTTTTTTCTCTCTAATGAATACCATTTGCCATCCGATTTCACCTGTGAAGCTTATGTTTTAAAGGAATATTCCCCTTGCTGGAAAGCAACCTGTCACCCGCTTCTTTATCCATCTGATCTCCGGAGGCTGCAGCTTGCGGAGCAGATATCAGCTCCACGAAGAAGCCTCCCTATCTCCCAGGACAGGGTTGCTGCCCTCTTACAAGCGCCGGGCACCCTGGGCTGACCTCTGTTTCGTCCTATCTCCCCGTGTCCTAATTGCCTGTTCACTCCTTGTACCTCCACTGGTGTGGGCTAACACAGTGCCGTTTTGGTTGCAGTATCCCCAGTATCTGCCATTTGGAAAGCACTTAAGAAGCTCTTGTTGAATGACAGGGTAAATAACCTGGAGCCACAGGTTACTGAATCGCTGCTTATGAAAGACTCAACACACTCCCAGAACTGGCATAAGGGAGGGAGGGCCACAGTGTATGAGAAAGAGAGACCTCCTCCCCAAACTGTTCTGATGAGGTGGGGAGCCAAGTGCAAGGGGTCCTTTCAGACCTCCTGGTGTGGACAGCCCATCATGGAGCTAGCTCCTGTAGGAGTGTGAACCATGCCAAGTAGGTGGTTCCCTCCAGCCCATCTCCAGGGCTGCTCTGACACCATTTGGGCAAACTCCAAAACTAACTCTACACATGCAGCAGTGGGATTCCTTCCAAGGTGTCCATGCTACTGCCTGGCATCCACTGTCTCCCAGCCTTCTCGCCTGGCTCCACTCTTCCCGGGAGCAGGGCCATGAGGGAAGCAGATGGAGGTTGGCAAAGGCATGTGGGCCTTGTGGCCAGTGCTTCAGGCCCTGCTGGGAGATGCCAGTGTAGATTTCTGTCCTCCAGGAAGCAGCTGCTTTAAAATAGGAAAATATTCCCGTAGTAGTCATCTTTCAATGGACTTATACGATCTGATCTATGCATTTAAGAAATTTAGCTGTAAATGTGAATGAAAGGCAAGAATTCAGGGGACAAGGATTTCTTCCTGATGCTTCCTAATGAATACTCTTTCATTCATACATCACACAGAGGGACAGAGCTGATAAACATACAAACACACAAGCCTTCAGGCTTGTGTGCAGACATTCCCATTAAATTGAGAAAGCCTCAGGCACAGGGCTGGGTTTTGCATGGTGTGCACCCCCACCCTCGTAACCCAGAAACCCAGGCATTCCTGGCTTGGAGCCCCAGCCCCCATAAAGCTTTTTCCCCAAATAATCCTTAATCCAGACGGAGCTGCCTACCCTCCAAGATCTGCCAAGTGATACACAATCTTCTTGGTATCATGCACATACTGAGTGACACATTTCATTAGCAGACTTCACGAGTTGTCCCCACCACCCCCTCTGACGTCCGACATTCACATATCCCTCCTGCAGTAGGCAGGCTGGTCCCAAGCTTCAGGGAAAAAAAGGATGAGGCTTAAAACAGAAAGAAGACAAAAAAAAAAAAAAAAGCACGAACCCCCAAAAGACTCTATTTGAGTTCAATATGGAACTGCACAGAGTTTTCCCATCACAGGGGAATAATACCTCCCAGCTGGTGAAAAATCCAACTTATATTTACTTTTAGTGAAATACAAACCTGATATGGGAAAAAGCAAGTTAAAACTTCCAATATGCTCAAACCATGCCATCCCGCCACCTTCCACTAAATTGAAAACGCACGTCCTCTCCCACATACTCTAACCATCTTTGAGAGCAACACCCAAACATTAGGACAAACCTACGCTCCTTTACCACCCCTGAGAACAGAACCGGAAAGCATGTGGCAGTCAACACCCATACTAATTCCATCTGAAACACACACACACACACACACACACCCCAACTGCCAAGACATCACACAAACACCCCACAGACACCGTAACTGAAACGTGCGCACGTGCACACATAAACAGCGTGCTGCCCTCTGGGGGCATGCCTGAGTGTGTGTGTGTGTGTGTGTGTGCGCGCACGTGTGGTGTATAGCCTGGAGACTGGTGATGCTTTGGATTTTGAGGTTTCCATGGTAACCTTCTGTGGAGGGAACTGGGGTAATTGAACTCTTGGGGTTCACCATTCAACAGATGTCGCTTGCTCTGTCTGCCTTTCACCACATTCAGCTCTTGCTTCCAGTTTCAAGTCAAGTCCATTGTAATAGAGCTAAAACCTTTTTAGGGCTCTGACTGTACCTTGGAAATAGGTAAAACTCTGACATGGAAAACTGACTTAAATATGCAGATTACCAGGAAGAGTCTCTAGCTAATTTGGATCTAAGATCACATATGCTGATCTCTCCCCTGCTCAAGAAAGACAGCCCCACCCAGGAATGGGAGAACATTTGCCAACTCTTAACAGGCTCTGGGAGAACAAATTCCAAGGACCCAGGCTGGTATAGGCACACAGGAATGGGGGCAGGGCTCTAATGCGTGTATTTCCTCTTCTCTCCACATCCCTGTCCAGCCTTCTAAAAGGCTATTGTCTTAGTTTGGGCTGCTACAACAAAGTATTGCGGACTGGGTGGCTTACAGACAACAGGAATGCATTTCTCATCAGTTTGGAAGCCAAAAGTCTGAGATCAGGGTATCAGCATGGTTGGTTTTGGTGAGGTCCTCCTCCTTCTGGGTTGCGGATGCTGACTTCTTGTATCTCACAGAGCACAGAGAAGAAAGAAGGAAAACCTTTCCTCTTCTAATCGCACAAATCTCATCATGAGAACACCTCCCTTGTCTTCAATCACTTCCCAAAGGCCCCACCTCCTAACGCCATCCTACAGGATTAGGGATTCAACATGAATTTGGGGGGCAGGCAAGGAGAAGACAAACATGTAATCTATAACAGTTATATTAATTTAGAGAGGAAGTAATTTCTTAGGCTAACAGTGTTAGCCTCCGACATGGTTATATATATATATATATATATATATATATATATATATATATATATATATATATATATAAAATGGCCCAACTTGGCTTGTCAAATAAATTACTTCAATACCCTTTACATGCTAATGTCTCACTCTCTCCAAAGAGTCTAACAGGATAAATATAACAATGAATGAACCTATTGGGAAGTAATTGCCAGAACCTTCTTCAGATTTCAATTACTTGAATAAAGAAAAGAAAAAGTTTCTTTTTTATGATTTCATTTTTTTGCAATGGCATAATCTGATAGGGTCTGGGCTTTGAACAGGGACTGGGAAATTCATTGCATTGGTGGTGGATGGGGGCCTTAGTGTCAGCCTCAGTGTACCCTTTCACAAGCCTGGGGACACAGCCAAGGCTCTTAGCTTCCCTGAGCTTGGAATCTTACATTGCTATGATTCTTGGCTTCGAGGGTTCCCAGATGGTTTTCCACATGTAGGAGAAGCCCTTTTGCCTGGTATTTCAACACTTGGTATAGTGTAAAAAGGATCCAGCTCAAGAGCTAAGGGGAGACGTGAAGAGTAAGTTAAGATAGATTATTCTCCAAATATTCATACTTTTATACTCTTTTATCTCTTCCTTCTCTGCTCTCAATTTTGTTCCCCACCCCAGAATGGACACTACCAAGAATCAGTAGGAATGAAGAGGAATATTACATGTAAATGAACAGAATAGTCTTCAACTACCTACATGGGTGCATAAGCCACTTTCTCACCACTGCCACCAAAGATATCTAACCACAACGTAGAGGAGGAAAAGTTTACTTGAGCTCAGTTTTCAATTTAGTCCATGGTAAGCTGACCCCATAGCTCTGGACCCCAGTGAGGCAGGACATCATGGTAGAAGGGTATGGTGGAGGGAAGCTTCTCACTTCATGGTGATCAGGAAGCAGAAAGAGGAGAGAGGAAGGTAGATTCAGGGAAGATGCACTCTTCCAGGGTATGTTCCTGGTGACCATCTCCTCTAGCCACACCCCACCTGCCTACAGTTAGCACTCAGACAGTCCATTCGAACTGGGATGGACTAATGAGTTTCAAGTCTCCTATTCTAATCATTTCACCTCTGAATATTCCTGCATTAACAGGAGCTTTGGGGGAGCATCTCATGTCCAAAGCATAGCAATGGGACATAAAATTGGGCAAATCAGGTAACCTATGGGAGAAAGAACACGGTAGATGGAAAATTAACCAACAGGAAAAGAAAACCTGGGAGGTCTTCATACAGCAGGTATGGGCCATTCCTCAGACACAGGAGAAGAACAAGAAGTAATTTAATTGTTATGGACTTCAATGGCACCCATATTCTTTATCTACTGTGTTATGGATTAAATTGTGATACCCCCCAAAAAAATAAGTCACATGTTGAAGTCCTAACACTCAATATCTCAGAATGTGAGTATATTTGGAAACAGAGTCTTTAAAGAGGTAAGTAAGATTTGAGGTTATTGGGATGGGCCCTAATCTGACTGATGGCCTTATAAGAAGAGGAAGTTGGGACACTGACCCAGAGAGGGAAAAGAATATGAAGACAAGGAGAAGAGGATCACCTACAAGCTAAGGAGGGAGGCTCAGAAGTCAGCTGGTGACACCTTGATCTTGGACTTCTGCCTCCAGAACTGTGAGAAAGTAAATGTCTGTTGTCTAAGCCCCCAAATCTGGGGCACCGTGTCGTGGCAGCTGGTGACCAAACTGTGAAAGGTGCTGCCAAGTGGGACAATGAGGAATGGCTTCCAAGCAGTGGGTCCAGGGGCAGCTCACTGCCAGCTCAGCCACTAACCAAAAAACACATGAGCTTCAGGAAGTGACTTGACCTCTCTGGCCTCTGCTTCCCTGTCTGTGTAATGTAGAAAATGACAATAACATCCTCATCGGGCACTTGCAAGCACTCAAGAGCATAGAACTGTGCCCGGAACATAGAAAATATTTAATAAATATTAATACCAACATAAACAATTTTTTTAAAGAGAAAGAGAGGGACAGTGAGAGAGAGAGAAAGAGAGAATCAATTTTATTTGGTTTTTCATGTGGTTTTCATTGCTCTGACACTTCATTGTGTACATGGTGCTGGGGTTCAAACCCATGTCCTCGCACATGCCTGGCAGGTGCTATAACCACAGAGCCACTACTCCAGCCACTGACAAGCAATTTTTAATGAAGATTTTCAAAGCTGGTATTCAGAAATTTTCTGCTGCCTGCAGAAAAGGGAATGGGTAAGATAATTTCCTGTGCTTCCTCCTAGCTCTAGAATTACACAAAAGTCTAAGTACCATCCTGCTACCTTTCAGAGAGGGCTGCAAATTACGAACCTTAAAACCCACACATATTAGTTAGCAAATGTGAAAATAAGGCAGAAGTATTCATAGCTTTTCAAAGCTATCAGTCTGTGACCTGCTCCCCACAGGTGACCTGGTGCCTCCCCCAGGGCCCACTTGAGGCTTTTCTGTTTTCATTTTCCCATCCCTGTTAACACATTGTTCCCACAAATCTTTGAAGGAAACCACTCCCCCAAGCCTCTTCACTCCAAGGACAACAGATTTGAATCACTCCTTTTTCTGTCCCTGCGGGGTGTTTAGAATAAGGCTGAGGGGGAAATGGAGGAGAGAATCTAATGGCACCAGATCAGAAAATGCAGGAATCTCATTCAGTTGGGAAGGGATGGTGGCAACAGGGCGCTGGAAGCAGCAGGCAGTGCTCCCAGCAGCCTTTGTCTCAGCCTCCTGGCACTCTGATGATACTGCATCAAAAGTCCCTTCACCAGCCATTACCTGGGACCACAAGAACCCCATTAATTGGGCCTTTGATTCAGCTGCTGCTGGCTTGGCTCTGCAAAGCTACCAATGCTCCACAAATCTCTTCTTCCTCCACTACCCTAGAGAACCATGCTAGGACATCCAGTTCCACAGTTCTTGGAACTCTGGTCATTCCCAGACTTCCATGGAGCTATAGTTATCCAAGGAATTGCCTGAAGCCACGGAAGCAATGTATAGTTCCACATCCCCAGGGAATGCAGAAACTGGTAATCTGTCCACTCAGAAAGCCTAGCAGTACCCGGCCGCCAGGACCCAGAGTCATCGAACAACAGGCACCGGAGTCAGCAGAAGAATTAAAATATTCTCATCCCGAGCCCAGAGGATGCTCTGTCTTAGAGCTGGATCCACGGCAGATACAACTAATGAGAAAAGGTGCCACTTCCCTGGCCTGTGACAACCCTATCCTTCCTGGTAGACACCCTTACGGAGCTGCTAAAGGGAAAGATGGCCATTTAGAACCTGTGTCTTTCCAAGTCCAGGCAGGGCCGGGGGACAACAGGGGAGAGGGGGGAAAGAAAACAGTAAAGGCTTGGAATCATGGTACTGAAGAAATCCTCCTGCTTGTCATTGCCAGAGACGAATGCCTCCTTGACTCTCTCACTACGCTGAGAGAGCAGGGTCATCGGCACATTTTCAAAAGCATGTTTGGGAACGGGAGAAAAGAAAACACAAACATTTCATCAGGTGAACATACTTCCTTGTCCACTAGAAGCTGGAGGTTCTGGAAGAAACTTTCAGAATATATAGGAATAGCCCAATCATCCTAAGAGGAAACTCTGGGTAGGTGTCTCATTGAAATGCTGCTCCTCCCCAGATCCGCTCCACAAGACTGGCTAAGCACCAGCTCAGCTGACCTGGCGTCAGGTCACCATCCTGCCTCAGGTCACCATCCTGCCCCAGGCATCATCTTTTATTTAATAAAAGGTGAAAAAAAAAAGAGCCCACACTCTCTCATCACTCCCCAGTCTCTCCGAATCTTACCTCCCTGGCTCCTAAATCCTTTACCCATGACTTTATTTTTTTATCAGGTTTTTTTTTTATCTGGTTTTTGTTTCTCCAACGCTTACACCACATACACCACTTGTGTACGTGGTGCTGGGGTTTGAACCCAGTCCTTGTGCATGCCAGGCAAGCACTCCAACTGCTGAGCCACCGCTCCATCCTCTCTCATGATGTTTTATATAGAAGATTGAGTCTGCTTCTACAAAGTGAGCAAATTTCTAGCTTGGCCAAATAAATTTAATTCTGCAAGTACAGTTTTATAAGACTAATTAATACAAATATTCCAACCTTCTGTCTTTCCCCACTTTTGAGACACAGGGGCTGTCACCTGGGGGCCAATGGCACATCATCCCTACACCTCGAGGCCCTGAAGACCTGAGCATCAGGGTGGGAAACCACATTCATTCTCTCACCTCTTTATTAGAGTAGAACATGCATAACATAAACTTGACCTTTTAGCCCCTTTGAGGTATACAGCTTGGTGGCACAAACTTATTCTCATTACTGTGCCACTATCCACACTCCATTTTCAGCGCAGTTTTCTCTTTCCCAGCTGAAGCTCTGCACCCACCCCACCCCCGCCCTCAGCCCCTGCTAACCTCTATTTTTTGTCTCTGTGAATCTGACTACTCTAGGGACCTCATGTAAGTGAATTGGCAGAGGATTGTCATTCCACAGGCATGCTCTGTGTCTGATTCAGCTCACTGAGTGTATTTTCAAGGTTCATCCAAGTTGTATAATGTTTCAGGATATGCCTCCTTTTTAAGACTGAATAATATTCCCTTGTATGAGTATACCACATTTGGCTTAGCCATTCATCTCTCAAGGGACGTTTGGGTGTTTCCACCTTTCGGCTTTTGTGAATAATGCTGTTATGAACATTGCTTTACAAATACCTGAGTCCCTGCTTTCAGTTCCTTTGGTAACATCCCCTAGTGGAGGTGCTGGGTCATATGATAATTCTACATTTAACTTTTTGAGAAACTGCCAAACTGTTTCCACATTCTCTTGCAAAAGGGCCTCAACCACAGGGAAGCCTTGTTCAGGGATTATGGATGTTTGCAAGGATTTGAGATAGCCAATTAGGCCCAGGGATTGAGTGCCTAAATGTCCCCAGTCCTTTGCCCCTCTCTATACCCACACTCTTTGCTGTGGAACTTGGAGGCCCCTCTCACAGCAAGCTGAGGACCCTCTGGAGTCTTGGAAATTGAGTTCAGTCTCTGCCTTGCTTTGACCAATGGAAGACCTATGTGTGTGACCTGGACAGAGGCTGAAAATGTGCTAGCACATCAGGACTGTCCGTCTTCTGACAGCCCTGCAAAAAGAGCATGCTTTGGCAGACCCGCTAGTGCCAGGAGGAGCAGGAGGGGCACGTGAAATAGCCACTCCAGACACTGCAGCCTGGAGCAAAGCTGCCCCAACTCGCCTGCTGCTCCCTGGAGTGGTTTCTGACAAAGCTTTACTGTAGCAATGGTTGGTGGCACAGTGACAGGTCCTCTTAGCTGTTTGTCCTAAATGTAGGTGAGAAGGGGATTTCTGGAGATTTTAAACAGGATAGACATTTCATGGACTTGAGGGACACACACACATACTTTTTCTTTAAGAGAGAGAGAATCAATTTTATTTAGTTTTTCATGTGGCTTTCATTGCTCTGACACTTCATTGTGTACATGGTGCTGGGGTTCGAACCCGCATCCTCACACATGCCAGGCAAGGACTATAATAACCACTGAGCCACCGCTCCAGCCCCTATTTTTTATATTTTTGTAATCGGAATCCCACCTGCTATGAATTAAATCCTAGGAAATCCTCTGCCTCCCAGCCTTCTAGCCTCTCTCAGCCTAGTCTCTGCCTGATGATGGCATCAGGCTATGTTAGCCAACCCAGTCTGTGAAAATGTCTCGGCATAACATCAAGCAGGGTGAGCCAAACACCGCCAGAGACCCAGGGGCTCTGTGGAAGGCTGTGATTCACCCAGGCTTTGCCATCAAGGATCTGACCCTAGCTGGGCAGTTTGGGAAGCCCAGTTCCATCAGTTCCTCCCAAATTGAGCAGTCTCGGGTCTAAGTCTCTTAAAATTTCCAGAGACTGAAAAACTGAGCTGACAGCATATTAATTTACAAAGGGACGTTATCCTTTCTGGGCTTAAAGTAATAATGTGCTTCCATTCTCCAGCCAGCTCACCTCGTTGCTATCAGTGTATCTGGAACACCAAATTAGTCCTCAGAAGCCGGCCTGGTGAGCACAGAATCATAACAAAGGAAGGAGGACGGTGTTGGCATATTTTATCCAGACCACGGAAAATTCTAATAAATATTCCCATGCAAAAATAGAGCTCGCAATATAGCCATCGCACAATGCTTACACATTTCAGGAAATACTATACATACGAACTATTTGATGATTTGAATAATTGTTTTTTCTCAAAGAGAGAGGGACAATGAGAGAAAGAGAGGAGAATCAATTTTATTTAGTTTTTCATGTGGTCTTCATTGCTCCGACACTTCGTTGTGTATATGGTGCTGGGGTTTGAACCCGTGTCCTCGTGTGTGCCAGGCAAGCACTGTAACCGATGAGCCACCACTCCAGCCCCCAATTTGAACAAATTTTTTAATTGAGCTCAATTCCAGGGATCAAATATTGGCATGGCACCTACCTATCTTAGAGGATAACACTCTTATCAAATCAGTATTATCTTGATAAAAGATTTTTTTAATAATTTGAAAAAATAATGCATAAAGCATTACACAGAAATACCATGTTATTTTTTACTTTACCTTTGTTGTTGCTGCCACTATTGTATATTTATAACAGTGTGGGCAGAGCCTTATAGAAATACTGAACTGTTGGAGAAGATTCAGATTCCAATCAGTTTTGCCACCAAATGACTGTATGACCTTGAGAACTGAGGCTAGCACTCTGGCCTTGGTTCTCCCGTGTGTGATAGCAGTGAGTGCAAACAAGTGGGTGGCAAAGGAAAGACGTTATAGCCCCTAGATAATAAGTGCTGAGATTACAGAGGGGTGAGAAATCAAGAATTCTTCACACATGGAGCAGGCCAAAATTAGTTATCCACTAAAATAAAGCCAGTGACAATTCTGGCAAAACTGTTTTTTTTTTTTTATCTTTTATTTGTTTTCAGAGAGAGACGGACAGTGAGAGAGGAAGAAAGAGAGAATCAATTTTTTTTTTCAAGTGGCTTTCATTGCTCCTGTTCTTCATTGTGTGCATGGTGCTAGGCTTTGAACCTGTGTCCTCGCACATGCCAAGCAAGTGCTGTAACAGCTGAGTCACCGCCCCAGCCCCCTGGCAAAACTATTTAAAGTGCACATCATTTTGGTCCAGCTGGCAAATTGGTGCACACGGAATGTCCAAAAGCCACTCACGTCTTAGAAAAACAATAATGAAATACAGTTGCTGATCTGCAGGCATCCTGCTGAGAAAATTCCTTGGGTTTCCAGAGCCTTCTGGAAGAAATCAGGCTGATATTTCATGTACAAAATGAGAATAAAATACTACTCTTACTCTGTATCATGTCCTGACTCCACTGACGTTAAATTTTAATTTCAATTAAAGTGTCAGGATCATACCCCAGATTTAACTCGGTTAAGTCTCTAAGCTGTTGATATAGCCATGTTTACTTTCTTGATAATTCTCAACTTAGCTTTAAGCTCTTCTACTTAAGTTGAAATCCTCAGATACACAGGTTCGTTATTTACTGATTTCTTTGAAAGCTTCACTCCTAACATCCTATATCTGCAAACTCAGAGCCCCCAGTGATAACATTTCCCTGTCTTTCCTGGTGTGTTCCCAGCGTGGTTTTAAGATCACCTGCTATGAAATTTACAGGCATAAATTTACAGACATTATTTTCTGCTCCCAACTCAGAGCTCTGAGCTGTCAAAATGGTTTCTTAGTTTCAGGCTCAACCAACTCGACTTTGACAGCTTGCCCTGTGCTGCTAGGTAGATAAAATTACTCAAGGATCCAGCCTGCAAAAGTGTTACAGATTGGTAGAGAAGATGGAGCATGCTCGTAAGAAATCATTAAAGGACAACACAGGAATGCAGTCTACGGACACTTGGTTCTTGGAGAAATAGAAATTTCTAAATAATGAGAAAAGGCTCTATGGGGAAAAAAAAAGTGAAATTTGAAAGAGACCAAAATTTAGTGTGAAAGTTCCACAAAAGGCAGCAACCATGGGCTGAATCCAGTGATTGCATTTCCTAGGACTCCGGAAGCAAGGGTCCACCTTTGCTCCTTTTCCCCCTGTGCTTTCATAAACACGAGATTCCCCTGATGGGGATGAGGAGGTCATCTTGCCATCAGGCTGAAGGCATCCTCCTACACAGAAGCCTGAAAGAGATATTGCTTATCTCCACCCTGCACCTGCTCTGCAAACTGGAATACTTGCTGAGCACAGGCCTGGCGGCCCATGGGTGGGAGGTGTGGCATCTGACAGTGCCTAGTGCACAGCTAGCTCCAGCCAGTGGTGGCCTTGGAGGCTTGTAACCTAAGCAGCAGGTGACGCTCCTTCAGAGACTCGCATTTAAACAGAGGCCCCACCCCAACCTCCATCTGGAAAAGGCAGGCTGTGCTATAGAAGGAGTTGAGAAATCTCAACTTGAAGGGCTCTTAAGGTAAAAGTAATCCGGGCTGGACCAGTGGCCCAATGGTTAGGGCGCTTGCCTGGCATGCGCAAGACGGAGTTCAAACCCCAGCACCATGTACCCAAGGACATGTCAGAGCAACAAAAGACACATGAAAAACTAAATAAAATTGTTTCTCTCTTTCTCTCTCTCACTGTCCTTCTCTCTAAAAAATAAAATAAAATAAAAAAATAAAAGTAATCCAACTGGGGCCTGTCCCAGAGGCTGGAGGCTGGAGTCCCTCCTGAACTTGACACTTTCAAAGATTTTTTATTTTTTGGTACTGGGATTGAAGCCAGTGATGCTTTACCACTGAGTTATGTCCCCAGTCTCCCAGTCTTTTTTTTTTTTAAACAAAGTCTGGCTAAGTTGCCGAGGTTGGCCTTAAACTTGTGATCCTCCTGCCTTGGTCTCCCAAGCCACAAAGATTACAGGTATGGGGCATTGAACCTGGCCCTTAAACCTTTTTAAAATACTAAAAGATATTCTGCTGCTACCATGGATGCACAAAGTCTTATGAAACCAAGTAATTGTGATAAACTCTTGGGCAATAAACACAACAAAGAAATTACCTGATAACCCCAAAGATTGAACAAAGGCAAATATACTTTGGAGAGGAACAAAATTTGGAACAAATGGCCAGCATGAAGCAAATTCCCTGTTTATTATAGCTTTCCCCTGAGGGAGACCAAAATTGTAACCATATTGCTATGGGTTGACTTAAACACTGGTACAAAATCTACCATCTCTCGAATTAGAGGAACAATTGAAAAGAAAGGAGTCAGGACAACCATAGCTTTGGAAAACGCTGGAAAGGAAGAAAAGAACTTCAAAATATATGTTTAAACCTAGTCCAAGTCTCTGGCTGACCTATGGACCTTGAATGTGTAGAACAGATGGAAAGCAAGTTACAGCTACCCATTAAAGCACTGATCAAAGATCTGAGCCTCCTCCCACCACTGGCAAGATAGTTGGCATTCTGAGCTTAAATCAAGTTAATTGTCTGTTAAAACAAAATGTCAACACTCCTTGGAGAAACATAACAGAATGCAGAGTCTTTACAGCGTAACATTCACAACATCCAGGATACGATCCAAAATTATTCAACAAAAGAAGGCTCAAGGAGATGCAAGCCATTCTCGAGGGAAAAAATAATCAACACATGCCAATCTTGAGATGACCCAGATGTTAGAATTCTCATACAAATACTTTAAGCAACTACTACATATAGTATTGCTATGTTCAGTGAGGTACAGAAAAATATGACTGCAATAAATGAAAAGGTCAGGAATGGCCCCAATGAAATAGATGTGATGTTTACGTAGAAAGTCCTCAGGAAGCAATAAAACACCTGCTACAACTAATAAATCAATTCAGTAAGATTGTAGGATATGAGGCCAATATGCAAAACTGAATTCTATTTTTATGCACAAGTAGCAATTACAAAATGACATTTTAAAATATTAAATGTATATTTATTAATAAATCTCTAAATTATAATTGCAAAGGAGATAATGTAGGAATATGTATGTAATACGGGAAAACTACATGTTCTGACAATTTCTATGCAGTACAACCATTGAAACACAGAGAGGTTAGAAAGAATATGTGAAAAGTAAAATACACCCACTGATTGCCTTATCAGAATTAATTGGGAGTAAAAGACAGTATTTCAAAACAGCTTCAGTGAAGGGAAAAGGAGAAAAAAGATTACTAGTTAATTTCAAAGTTGAACAAATGGACAAATCAAGGAACCCTCCAACAAAACCCCAAATCTATGTTCTTACCAAATAAGGGGACATCAAAGGCTTTTCTACAAAACTCAAGAACAAGAGAAAACAAACACTATCTCTTCTTCTATTTAACATCATGCTGGAACTAAGGCCATTGCATTCCACAAGAGGAAGGATCAAGCAGAATTAGAAAGAAAAAAAAAAACAAGTGAAGAAAAACTATTTGCATATGATATAATTTCAAAAATTGAGAAGACAAAGAGTTGTAGGAATTTTTCTAACTTCAAGTAAAGCTGCAGGTATTAAAAGTGTTACAAAGAGGGGTTGGGGATTTAGCTCAGTGGAAGAGCGCTTGCCTAGCATGTGCAAGGCCCTGAGTTCAGTCATTGGCCCAGAAAAACACAAAAGTGTTACAAAGAGGGCTGGAGCGGTGGCTCGGCGGTTTCGGCACTTGCCTGGCAAGCATGAGGACCCGGGTTCAAACCCCAGCACCATGTACACAACTGAGTGCTGGAGCAACGAAGGCCATGTGAAAAACTAAATAAAGTTGTTTCTCTCTTTCTCTGTCTCTCTCACTGTCCCTCTCTCTTTTAAAAAAAAAAAAAGTGTTACAAAGAAACCCAGTTAGAAGTTTAAAGGAAAAGAAAATTTCATTTTACTAAAGCAAAAATAAAATATCTGGGCCTAAGCCTAAAAGAAATGCCCAAAACTTACATAATGAAAACTATAAAGTGATCTCAAAAAAGAAAAAATATTTGAATGACTGAAAGGAGATAGTATGTTTTTCAATAATGCTTTAGCCAGCTTTTCCATTGCTCTGACAAGGCCTGACAAGAACAATTTTGGGAGGAAAGTTTATTTTAGGGCTCAGAGTCTCAGAGTCTTAGTCCATAGAAGTCCAGCTTTATACCCTGGGGGCTGGAGGTGATGCTGAACACCACAGCAGAAGAGCGTGACAGAGTGAAGTGGCTCAGGGCACTGCCAGGAAGCAGGGAGAGAGACTCGCCATCAGATACAAAATATACATACTTCAAGGCGCACCCCCAATGACCCGCCTCCTCCAGCCACACCCTACCAGCCATTGGTACCACCCAATTGATCCCTTATCAAAGGATTAGCCCACTCATTGGGTTAAGGCTCTCATAACCCAATCATCTCACCTCTGGTGCATTTCACATTGTCTCACATTTTGAGCTTTTGGGAAAACCTTTCATCCAAACCATAACAAGTAGGAAGATTCTGCATCCTAAAGATGTAAGTTTTTATAAGATATGTAATAAATGGAAAGTACTTTAATAAAACTACCATCATATTTTTTAAAAGTTGAATTGATTATAAAGTTCATTTGGAAAAATGAACAAGTACCAGCAGGAAAAATCTGAACAACAAGAGCCATGTGTCAGGGCAATGGGACTAGTCTTCTCAGAATCCAATCCCACTGGAAATTTCAAGAATTAAAATTTATTGGTATTGTCACATTAGCAAAAAATAAAATCTGTAAAATGATCCCTTCGTAGATGCTCACATATGACAAAGAGAGCATCTCAAAGCAGTGGAGAAAAATAAGGACTTTTACCAAGTGGTACAGCTATATAACCTATATGGGAAAAGATCAGATCAGATCCATTGCTTGCACTACACTCCAGAATAAATTCCAAATGGATTCAAGATTCAAATATTAAAAAATTAAAACCATATAGGTATTCAGAGAAAACATGGATGAATTCCACTGTTACTTAGAGTAGAAAGAATCTCCTTAAACATGACTTAAAACACAGGGGCAATTTCAAAAAATTGGCAAATTTTAATAAATAAAAATTTTTTTCCATAGTATTTATGAACCAAAGCTTTTGTATCCACTCATCAAGTGAGGGGCATCTGGGTTGGTTCCATAATCTAGCTATAGTAAATTGAGCTGCTATAAACATTGATGAAGCCACAACTATGGAATACTACTCGGCCATCAGAGAAGACGATATTATAGCTTTCGAAGTCAAATGGATGGAGATGGACAGAATTATGCTTAGTGAAGTCTCCCAAGCTCAGAGACTTAAGGGCCGAATGGTTTCTCTCATCTGTTGATACTAGAATTTATGTTGAAGCAGTAGGACAGACGGCTAACCTAACAAAGCCTCAAACTGAATGACTTTCAGTGTAACAGGGGGAAAGCTCCCTAGGTAACTTGGAGGTGGAGGGAAGGGGATGGGGGGGGGGGAGGGTATACGAAGAACTCATAGGAGTCTGGTGATGGGGAAGATGGGGGAACCATCCCAGAAGCCGATGTTATTCCTACACTAGATACCCATTTAACACATGAGTTCTTCTGGGGGAAACTGCAATAGATGAAACCCATAGTAGCTTATCTATGT
>PVKS010035692.1:0-19934 GCA_004027875.1 Aplodontia rufa | reverse complement strand
AAGGCCCTGCTCACCTAATGCCTTGCTTGCGCGCAGCTTCTTGAAATCCATCAGAGCCTCCTTTTCATCTCCAGCTCTCAGCTACTTCTAAGTTTTGTCAATAATTGGTTATGACAGTACTCCCATTTTATCCTACGGCTGACATGGCATCAATCCCAGTGAACGGTTGTGTTTACTGGTTTGACCCTGGCCCTTGTTCGGTTACGTACCCTGCCTTCACTTGTTAGATTCAGATTTCTGGCAAGTAGCCATGGGTACTTTTCTGAAGTGAGAGAGGGAGGGAGAATCCATTTTATTCATTTTTTCATCTGGCTTTGTTTCTGAGACACTTAGTTGTGCATGTGGTACTGGATTTTGAACCTGGGTCCTTGCATGTGCCAGGCAAATGCTCTAATCCCCCCAAGGACACTTTTTTTTTTTAATTTTTATTTTGAGCAACCTTACAAGATTTTAAAAAAATAATATAAAATGTGTATAAAATATGTATACATTCTGGATATTGCAATTATCCCCAGGAGTGCCCCCCCAATTACCCTCCCTTATCCCTCCCTTCCCCTTCCCATTATAACTCTAATAAAAGTATTAGATTGTAAAGCATTACATCTTATCTGGATTTACCTCATGCTACTAGACCAATTTTCTCATTGTCCAGGGTCTAGACCCCACCTCCACAGATGAGTGGAGACAATCGACCCTTAGATCTCTGGGTTAAGCTGATTTTACTCATCATGATCTCTTCCGTAACCATCCATTTACCCTCAAGAACAATCTATGTGTTATGTCTCAGCACTTAGGGCCTGGAAGGCAGTGCAAAGCAAAAGGACATGGAGATGGGATGACACTGTTACGAATCAAGGCTGCAATGGACAGCACCAGGCCACGCCAGGCCACGGCGGGAGAAGGCAAGAGAGCCGCTTCTACTGACAGCTGAGTGCCACTCAGTGTGCTAGACCTGCACTCCTTCTAAGGATGAAATAATGGAAAAGATATTCATTTCACTTCTCAAAAATTATACATAGTTCAAAATAGCTTTGAGACCAAATCTCTGGACATTTCAGCTAGATTATAATCTGTGATTAAATGCAAATTCATTTCATTAACATATTTTGATTTATACCATTTAATGAGTATTTGGGATTGAGATCTTTGTACCAAATTCCATTAACATACAAGAGTCCTGACATGGCATGCTCCTCACTGACAGAAGAGCAGCCCAAATCCTATCAGATGTTCACAACAGTGCTTTCCACCAGTCTGCTCCTCCAGATTTGTCTTTTGCCCAGGAAGAAAGAATTCTGTCCTGTAAATATATTTCGAGACAAAATTATTTATTTATTTATTATTAGATGAATGTGGAGTTACAAATGAGGGGGAAACATTGTCAAACAATCAAGAACAAATGTATATATACATAGTTATCCAAGGCTAATGCCATGTCATGAATGCCCTGCTTGGGTTCCCAAAGTTTCTGTTTCCCCCAGAAGACCCCCTGAGTTAAATGGATATCTCGTGGAGGTCAGAGATCTCCTTTTCAGATGATTCCCCCGTATTCCCATCCTCCAGTCTCCTAGATATCCTTCCTAAGCCCTCCCCCGACCCTGTCCCCCACCCTACACCTCCAGGTATCGGAAGCAATCATCCCCCTGTTTGCATAAAGATTCATACAAATTGAGTTTATTATTAGCTTAGCCATCTAACATACTGTTTCCCTATGTATTCTAGCTTCCACGGATGAGAGAAACCATTCAACCCTTGAGTCTCTGAGATTGGGATACTTCACTTAGCATAATTCTTTCCATCTCCATCCATTTGGCTGCAAAAGCCATAATATCGTTTTCTCTAATGGCTGAGTAGTATTCCATTGGATATATATACCAAAGTTTTTTAATCCACTCATCCAGTGAGGGTCAAAATTAAATAGAACTTTTTGTTTAATTCAGGATATTTCTGAGGAGCAAGCTGATATTAGAGGAATGCTAATTTTAACCACAGAAAGAAGCAGAAATGCTTACCGGGGGACTAGAAGCTGTATGGATGTTGACTTCAAATGGACTGAAATCAACTGAACTCAGAGAAATGGGTGGAGTGTCGTGATGAAAGAAGGTCAGGCGTCTGCACTTTGCAGTAAGGATGCCAGTCAGAGAAGATGTAAGAAGTGAAGGGAGGACGCTGGGGACGAGGTCCAAGTGCGGAAAGCCCCACGGAGAGCAACCCCAGTGTGCAGGAAAGCAACTCCTTGCACTGTGGGGATGGCCTCACGGGACTTGCTGACTGCTCGCCCAGGGAGCTCCACTTGCTGACAATCTATGGGGACACCTAGCACCCAGCAGGCAGAAAAGACAAGAGTGAGTGATCCAGGTTATAAAAGATGGCAAACCAACTAAGACTCACGATGACATTGCACACTGTGCTGAGTAATTACAGGACAGAAATACTCCCTGTGACACATGATCTCAAACAAGAGCGGCTCCAACCAAACCACACTCTTCTATCCGCACAGAATCACACCAATAACAGCAAACGCAGACCGTGCGTTGGTTGTGCTATCCAGGCCTGGGGGCTTCACAGGCTCCAACCAAACCACACTCTTCTATCCGCACAGAATCACACCAATAACAGCAAACGCAGACCGTGCGTTGGTTGTGCTATCCAGGCCTGGGGGCTTCACAGTCCCCCACACCTCACTCCCACATGTGGCTTTGAGGCTTCTGCTCAGGTTGCATCCATTCCACAGCCAACGGGAACTGGGAAAAGTTAAGTCCAAGACAATATTTCTGCTCATATCTTAATGAATAAAATTAGTGATATGTTCAGATTCAACTTCAAAGAAAGAGATTATATAGGTTCTCCCTGAGCAACCAGTGTACCCAGAAAGTCTGGTCACAGTGTAGTGGAAAGGGTGTTGGGCATGATATGGCAGTTAGAGCCACTATTTCCTTCAGTGTGGCATCATTTGCATGTAAATACAACTATGCAATAAAGAGGCTAATTACCACATCAACACCATAGGATTGCAGAGAGCGCTAAACAAGACTGAATGAGAATAGGCCTCAGGAGAGTTTAATATTTTGATTCAGTAGTACTATTACTGTAAAATTGCCTTATTTTATAATGAAATTAAATATTTGATAATATACAAAAAGTTTAATGATTTTTATTTAAATGATTATTTCATTACATTCATAAATGTCATTTTGATCTTTTATTTTGGGTTTTCAAATAATTTTAATACAAATCACTTTCATAACAATTGCTTTAATAGTGAACTAATATAACATTGGTCATGCAATGAAACCATGATGTTTTGTGAATAGAATGACATTGATTCACTCATGATTGGTTTTTGTGTGTGCAGAATTCACCAGCACAGGCTGCAGGTGGCACGACTCTGCCTCCCTCTCACCCTCTGTGCAGTCTCCACTCCTGCCCAACCTCCCTGCCTCCAGTGCTCTTGTTCTGCCTGCAGCCTGATGGTGGATGCCTCTTGGCATTTCAGGGAATCCCAGAAGCCTTGTAAGTCTGCTTTATATCAGGGCCTAAATTTTCATTTCCCTGTATTACATGACAAATACAGTAAGTATGCTTTAAGTAAATAGTATTATAAGTGAGTTGCAATGTTTTATTTTATGGAAAAATTACTGCTTTCTAGCTTATAGGTAGGGAATATAAAGATTCAACATTTTTGAATTATGGAAATACTCTAAATAAGATAAGAAATATTCTTGAACTACTCAATATAAAACCACCAACAAGGAGTCTCCAGCCTCTGTTAAAACAATAATTGGGAGGCCGTTGGCCTGAGGTAGCTCCAGGCCCCTGATCCTCTGTTTAGGCAAAACTAAACCTAATTTGGGGTACAGGGTCAAACTCCAGAAGCTGCCAGCTGACCTCTGCAGAGGGACTTTCCACTGGAGTAGAAGGACCCTCACGAGTGCTTTGATGGGTTGGGAGGACGAAAGGATGCGTGAGGGCTGGGTAGGGAGGCCTGCGTGCCCGCTGAGGCTAGTGAACACTCCCAAAGCTTCAGGTAATAACCAGAAAGCTACAAAAACTGCCTTTCAGAAGGAGTTTAGGAATGAGCGAGCAGGGTTGCTGAAGCTGGGAAGAAGCAAAGTTTTCAGTGGTGCCCAAGCTCAGCCTCACTTTGGTACCTTTGGAGAGCCCAGATCCATCTCCATGCAGCCTAGTGACCCTGTAAACCTCAGCACCCTTTCATGTGGAGTAAGACGGTGCAGTTTCTGCTTGTGGGAGTTCCAGAAGCAAACTGAGTGAATGGTGTTCGGCTCAGCAGTTTGTTTCTAGAGAGTTGAGAAGAGTTTGGAAACAGACCACATTTCCTGTTTCACTAGCACAATATCTCAGCTCAGTAGATGCTTATAATGTATTTAGGGTTATCAAAGACATGAACAGTACTCAATAGCAGGGCAATAAAACAATATTACCCTCCAGAATACCATTATCTTTTTGATATAAAATTATAAAAATAAAGATAGCACATGCAATTGGGTAGAAAACATAGGCAAACTCACAATCCTACGTTAATATCTAATAGGTGTTATCTCTTAGTCCCTGGTTTAACCCCTACAATCAAAGAGGAGAACCTTTAAGCAAATAAATCACAACAAAACTAAAGTTAGAATTTGGGGTGGAGGGAAAGAGAATTATTTGCTATTTCAACTTTAAACTTGCATTCTGATAATATAAACCTACAAATTTGATATTAAGTAAGATTTCCCAATAAAGACTAACTTTCCCAACTTCTAAAGAGTTTTCAGATTAATATGCAAATATTAAAGTTCAGTTTACTCATAGCCCTTGAATCACATTCAGAAGTATTGTCAACTAATTTCTTTTATATTTTGAAAATTGCAAACATCAAAATGTGCACATAGCTCTCAGAAATTCACAGCAAACCTAAGAATCTAATCTAAAGTTTCCAAAATATGCCACCCTCCTTCAGAAATCAGATGTCACCTGAACAATCAATTGAACTGGAGAAATTCATGAGAACTTAATGAATTTATGTGATTTTGTGAATATCAAGTTTAATAACAAGGATAATTTTGCATGCTGATATCATACGCACTCCTGTACACATATGCTGAGCATTCTAACATTGTAGTGTTGGTAAGAGTTGGATGAAAACTGATAAGATCATGTCAAGTCTTTTGGATTATTTCTGTGGTTATGTTTTTAGAATACATAATAGCAATAGATACTGAAGAAAGGAAACAAGTAATGAACTTGGTTTTGACAGGCCCTGGCCAGGCCTGCATTGTGGGAACTGGCATTGGGGACGCTCCTTCATAGGTCCTTCTTGAACTCCTGAGTCTCCATGGGTGTGCCAAGAGCACAAGCACAAGGCCTCTGTTCGGGTCACATTTCCAAAGCTGCGATTTCAGTGAGCAGGGAAGAGGTGGCATCTCCCCCAGGAGCAGCCATGCTGACCTCACAGCCACTAGTAAGCCTCAAATGTCTCTTTCCTGAAAGAGGACCCAGGTACATGCTGCCATCAACCCATCCCACCCATGCTGCTCAGGTGCCAATTGCTGCCCCAACAAGCCATGTGGCTACTGTCACTCTGTGAATGCTTTTGCAGTGAGTTCCAAGCCTGTGTCTCTGTCCTTGCAGTCTGGAAGGGCTCTGCAAGCGGTGGTCTGCGGTAGGGTGAAGTCTCAGCCCCTCCATTGTCCTCGGAACGCACAACAGGCCATCAGACTGTATGTATGCTGTGAATTTGTGGGAGTGATCAATTGAGACAGGTGGAGGTGCAGGTAGAGAAAGTCTGCCAGGTCCACCACAGCAGGAACAGGAAGAGTGGCGGCCCCCAGGCCAGCAGGGCCCTCCGAGATGCCTGTTGGTGGTACACACGAATGTCTGCCTCAGAACCCACAGACTTGTCTAATAATTCTGATTCTTTGTCATTAAACTCTGTTTTGCTGAGCATAAATGAGCAGTAAGAGGCTCAATGTTGTGAAACCTTCCTAAGTTTCTGTGATGAGAAGTTTGTGGCTACGTCCGACTCATCTACCTGACGGAACATGCAACGCCCTCCTTCTGACCTACTGAGGAGTTTAAAATGTAAGATGGACGAGCATTTTCCTTACTTATTCTCTAGGATCTGAACAGTGATTGTTCATCATTACTTTCCATGTCTGACCACAGTGTAATTTCTGAATGTATAAAAATGAATTTCTTGCATGAATTTGATTTACTTAACTTAGTAGATACAATACTTTTTTGGTAACTGCTAGGTGCTGAGCCCCTATTCTGGATTTTAGAAGCCCGTTCTTTTGTTCTCTTGGGTGTAGCAGGCAAATGGTCTATTAAGTGGCTTTCACAGTCCCTACCTGAAGAGGGATTTTGAGGTAATTTATGTGCCTTGGAGAGCAGTTAGTGTTCTGCTGGCTCTAAGTATGAGTCATGATTAAAGCCGGCAGGGGATTGATGTCACTAATGACCAGTTAATTAGGGGCATCAGACAGTCCTTAAAGGAGATTTGGAGTATGTGATATCATTAGACTGAAATGTAATTCCCTAACTTTATTCTTATTAAATTGGCCTAGTCTTTCTCTCTTTTGGTATGTGTGTTTTTAATTAACACAGAGAATGTATTTCAGGACACTGAACAACTTTGAAAAATGCAATATAGCTTATGCCACTGTGGAAAGCAGAGCTGCTAAAAATTGTGCTTATGTATTTTCGTCAATTACACTGAATTTACTTTAAAGCTAGGATGACAGACTAATGCGTCTAAAATTGGGGAGGTGATGGGGTAGATGGTGATGGGGTAGACGGCGATGGGCTGTCTCATACTGGATCTACAAATGGGTGTAATTTCCATGAAATCTGATCAATTCACATACAGAAAGTCTCTTCTGTAGTTGTTTGAAAAACAATTTTTCTTTGATGGGGGTGGGTAAAAGTAACTTCGTAAGGATATAAAAACTAATGTTATGACAATCAACCACTCAGTATCTTAAAAAGATAAAATTATAAGTCAAAAAATTCTAAATATGTCCAAAACAGTTTGTAAAATTGAAGCCATATGTTTTTATTAGTGTCTAGACTCAATATGTGTAGAAAAGGATTGATGTAGTAAGAATTTAAGAACAGTATTAATGTTGTCTTTCAACAATTTTGTGTTAGGTGTTCTTTTCTGGTTCATTTATATGACTTGGAGCTCAGAGAAAAAGAGAGAGAGAGACAGAAAGAGAGGGAGGAAGAATGTTTCTCATTAAATTTAATATTCCTGAATATTTCCTATGCAAGTGATATAGTTAAAAGGAATCATGGACATTATTATGTTTCTTGTAAGTATCCATATTCATCAATTGTTTTATGTAAGATAATTAATGTGTGTTATTGATTGCATTAAGTGATTGCCATAGTTCCAGGAGCTCTATCAGCAATACAGTACCAACACATAATGCAAATAGCACAGGGAGACCAGGAAATGCAGCTTGCAAAGTGAACTGGAAGTCCAGGAGCCACCGGAAGCCACCCCCATGGGGGCTTGGTGGTGAAGACTTGAAGACGGTTCTTCTGCACACTCCACTGGGGCTGAGTGCTCTACAGTATCTTATTCAGTTGGGAGGGGATCAAGCTGTGCCTTACATCAACACAGTTCACAGATCCTGGCTTCAGCTGGGGCATGCTTTTCTCCTTTTTCCCACTTAAAATTCCTGTGGCCTCCGTGCCTTTAGATCAGCCCTTAAGAAGCTTGGTGCTGTGGTGTTGGAAATGAGTGGAGAGTTGGAGGTATAAGCCAGTTTTTACAGGGAGTAGGGACTGAAAAATCGCCCCTACATTAGAATAACACCATGATACTTCATAAAGAACACAATAAAAGAGACAAAATTTTTTTTGATGTTCAAAAGCTATATTTTAGATATTGAATGCCCACTGAAGGTCCATGTGCTGTAGGTCTGTGGCACTATTGGGAAGGGGTTAAATCTTTAGGAGGTGTTTTCTAATGGGAAAAAGATAGGTCATTGGGAGCTTCCCCTTAAAAGGGTTAATACTGGGACTCTGGATTGCTCCTCTGTCTTTGCTTTCTGGTTGTCATGAGGTCAAAGTACATCCTCTGCATATGCTCCTTCCAGGACGCACTGCCTTGCCGCAGGCCCAAGGCAACAAGGAAAACTTCAGATCTGTAAGCCAAGAAACCTTTCCTTGTTTGAAAGTTTACTATCTCCGTTATTTTGTCACAGTAATAGAAAGCTGACTAGCACAGAATTTTAAGTCCTACAAGATGCAGGTAGCAAGATACAAATATATATACGTGAGAATGTTTCCGTGCATATGGTGAAAATCTTGGAGAAGAATGGTGAAGGAACTGTGGACACTGAGGAATGCCTTCCGACCATGGTGCAGTTCTGGACCCTGTGAAAGGGGGCAGGTAAGAAGGAAGGCCGGCAGAGACTGGACTGCAGACACAGTTTTAGCAGAGTTTGACTAACTTGCCTGTCATATGGCAAAAGGGCGCCAAGTGTGCAGAGGGGCTGCCTGAGAGCCTCTTCTCTGCACAATCGCTGGCAGAGCACAGTTGCAGGAAGCAGGGTCTTGTTATTAGCATAATGATGGGTTCAGTGAGGAGATTCTGGAGCTGTCTCTCATTTATGCTTTATGTGAGAGGCCAGCTAAGCAGCACCTGGTCACGGTCCCCACTGCCCCCCCACTCACCTATGCCACGCAGGTCTATCTCCCTACACAAATTCAGTGAGCTGAATTTGAACTCCTACATGGAAGTGACAAGGGACTTGGAAGAGCGACTGATGGGAGCCTCATTACTGGAATCAATATTGGGTTAACCAGCACTCACCTTTTCTTCTCTATTCTTAACCTCCCCTTCCTCAACTATCAGCCAAGGGGTTTGAACTCTTTCCAGTAGTCTCCGCTGGATGCTGCTACATGGATCCTTTCTTATGGAAGGGAAGGGGCATTCAAAAAGTTCCCAATTGGCCTTCTCAGTTTTACATGCTTCCATCCCTATAAGTATTTTGGAAAACTAGCCCTGCCTGTTCCTGGTGACAAGGGTACAAACCTCCTGCCAAATCTCCAGCAGTGTCTTTAATATAGTTGAATGAGGTTCTCAGTAAGGACCTCAGTGACAACAATGTCTCTCCTTTGGGTGCAGACACTACAGTGGTCAGCGGAATCACTCACACGACTGCCCTTCAGCTTCCAGTTCCAAGTTTCCATTTACTGAACACAAACACTACCTAGCAGTCTTTCGTATAAATGTGTGTGTGTCCCCTGAAGGACAGCACCGTGTCTGCTCAGAATGCTGCCTCTGAACTGCTTAAGTTGCTGTACTAAGCTGCAACTTAAGTACAGCTAAGAAGCTCTCCCAGCATCCAGGATGCCAACTACTGTTGAAAGACATAGTCTTATGTGGTCACTCTCTGAGTTCCAGGTGGCTCTTCCGAGACCAGGACCAGTGAAGCCAACAGGTATGTTGTGGACCACCACCAGAGCACCAGGTGAGTGTCAGTGACGACAATAATCCCCCTCTTCCATCGGGGATGAGATGTTAGTTCTTTCACTATTTTGCCTGATGTGCAATTCCAGAGCTTCCTCACACTGATTCACACTGCCCATAGCGCAGGAAGCTGCTAAACATAGGAGTCCCAAATACACACGGGCTACTTCTATGCACACATGGTAGTTGCTGCCAACGGTTCACGAGTCAGGGTTCCAGCCGGGGCCGTAAAAAGGGGGTCCCTGTTGACACTTTGGGGCTCTTTACAATGTCAGTGCAGACCGTCCCATAATTATTTTTGAAAGAGAGAGAGAGAGAGAGAGAATCAATTTTTTTTTAATTTTCCATCTGGCCTTTGTTTCTCCAGCACATAGTTGTTATGTGGATCTGGGTTTGAACCTGAGTCCTTGCCTATGCCAGGCAAGCCCTCTAACTGCTGAGCCAGTCCTCCAGCCCCAGTATTCACCACTTTTGCCAGGAAATTAGGCAGCTTAAATGAAGCATATTTCTATAAATCGACAACTATTAAAAGTGGTTCAGAGAAATAGAAGACCTGAATAGTGAGAGTCTGATCTAGTATTGACAAACTTAACACAAATAAAAGCCAAGATCCAGACGGCTTTGCTAGTGAATTCTACCAAATAGTTATAGTATTATAAGTATTATTTAAAAAATCTTCCAAAAATAGAAGAGGGCACACTTCCCAGGGAACCTGAAGAATCTCAGAACTAGCTGTCCCAGTGCATGATCAGTACAGCCTGGCTGAGGCTTGAGCTGATCCTAAACTTGAAGAGAAGAGAAGAGGAGGGCAGGAAGAGGATCTCACAAGCACAGGGAGGCAGTGTTGGCAGGGACCACCAGAGGAAAGGGCAGACTTTCACCGGACTTGGTCGTTTCTCTACAGATGACGCTCCAGGGGCCAATCACATGATGAGGCACTCAGCATCACCAGCCACCGGAAACGCCCCAGCAGCACACCCACCAAGGTGTTGCCTAGGAGTGTCCTGCAGGATGTGGGAATGGAAGTTCTGCAGCCACTTAGGAAAACACTGCTGCAGTTCTTTACGTTGGCAAACACAGTTACTACAAGACCCAGCAAATGCACCCCATAGATGTGCACATATAATACAGTTCACACTTCATATCTGCATGGATATATGTAATGTAAAATTATGTTTGCATTAACTTATATAGTCCATCCATGCAAATTAAAGTGTGTGCCAAGCGTAGATATTCATTTAGATTAGAAGGAACATGTTATATTCCACAAATGATCACTTTCTCTGTTTCCTTCTTTATCCAAATGGATGCATAAAGCATGCTTATATACATATACATATAAATGAATACGTTTTATAAGAAATATGCACATACACTGTGGGGACTGATGAGATTGCTGTAGAGAATTTAGTGCAGTTGTTGATATGTTTACCAGCTGCTATTTTTTATTGTATCATCATTTTGGATAGCTTCTTTTGAACATTTTACTCATACTTCTAGATTATAAGGAACTATTGAATGTCAAATATATTATTCAGATTTTTACTTTGGAGGCAAATTTGCTGAAATAATTAAAACACTTTTATTTTCATAAAAAAATCCTTAACCAAATTTAAAGCACATATATGTCAAGGTCACTGTGACAAAGATCAGGCACAGATGTCTGATCATAATAAATCTACCACATTTTGTGTTTTGGGCCACATTTCTTTGTATTCTCCTCAAGGTTATGAAAGATGTTTACAAAGCAAGTTTTACTTTTAAAATTGTTTACTGTGGTCATATAAAAATTGTACCACAGAAGAAATAATTGCACATTCTCTTTTGTTAGAGTGCTAATAATCCCTGTCTGCATCTAGTCAGATCAGGCCTGCTTGAAAATACTGCTTTTCAGGGGTCCTGTGCCCAGGATTGGTCATGCCAATCACCATGACAACCACAGGCCTCAAAGACCGGTGTTTGTGAAGTCCAGCTGTTAGGACCTGGAGATTCCCTGCCAGCCTCGCCAGCCCACACCTGCAGGGTTCAGATGCAGCTATCAAGCGTGACCTCCAGTGGTGCAGGGAGGGGAGCACTGGCGGGGTTCTCCCAGATGTGCGGACTTGACCTGGGGAATTTATTGAGATTGAACCCAGCTTTGAGCTGACTATTTTTATATTACAATAAATGGAAAGACCCAAACCTAAGTGACACATGCAGAAAACATATGGAAAGGAGAATTTTCTAAGCATGAAAAGGAGAAAGTTAATAAAGGCATTCCAAATACTTTTCCTAGCTAAAAACTATATTTAATGCATTTGTGAATGTCTCCAATAATATGGTATCCATTTCTCTGTTAAAAAAAATAGAAGTCAGTTTTAATGAGACTAAATTTGCATGTGACAAAATTCATATTTTGCAAGTGCAGTTTGATGAATTGTGGCAAATGCTGATGCTAAACACCACCACGATCAAGAGAAAGCATTTTAACAACGCAGAAGCAACCTCTCTCCTTTTTACTGTCAATCCCCTATTCCAGCCCTTGGTCACTAATGATCTGATACCTGCATATCCTGTCATTCTTTCTCAGAATGTCTTCTAGATGTCATTATTTTTATTCATAGCAACACTTCTGATATCTATGTGGTTCCATTCCTTACTGATCTCCTCCATCTGTTGCTTGGTAAATATCTTCCTGCAGCTGTGCCAGATTTTTCACTTTTGCAAGTTAGTGATGTCTGCATCGGTTCTCATTTGCATCTGCATGAATCAAACTGCTCCAAGCATTCACGTACAGATCTCTGTGTAGTGTGCTTCCTAATCTCCGGTAATATCTGGGTATTCAGTTGGCATCACTGAAATCCCTTTGGTAATCTAGGAGAGTTCCACTTTTTTTCTCTTACTATTAAGCATTTGGTGTCATATTTTTGTGTAGCTTAGTTTATTTTTAGCCATTTTCATCAGTATATGGACGTAGCTCATAGTGATTTAAATGTGGATTCTCCAGAAGAATACTGGTGGTGACAATCTTTCTGTTTGCTCCAAATTATTTGTTCAATACACCATCTATTCCATTTTTAAATGAAGAATTTTAGCTTTTTGTATATGATGCAATTTTGCAAAGATTTTTCTACCAGTCAACTGTCTTGACTCTACATTTCAATGAGAACAGCAAGGGCTTTAATTCTAATGAAATCCATTACACATTTTTTGAGGCTTTCTTTTTATATACAATCAATAAAATGCTTGTTTATCCAAACTTTGCAAAGATTTTCTCTTGGAATGTTTATCATGTAAGGTTTTTGCTTTCTCTCAAATTCATTTCAAATTGGAATTTTATATGACATGAGAAATGGATTGAGTTTTATTTATTTGCATATGAAAGTCTATCTGTTCTAGTACATTTTCTTCAAAAACACTACCTCAACGTTGAATTACCTTTCTTGAAAGCCAATTAATCATCTTTATGTAGGTCTATTTCTGTATTCTGTATCATTTCCTATTTATCTACATGTCTATCTTTATTGAACTACTACACTATAGAGCATGCATTACTCTCATTCTACTCTTGAAATTGAATACTACAAATTTTCCACCTTGTTTCAAAATGGTTAGGTTATTTAGGTCCTTTGCATTTCTACAGAAACTGTAAAAATATGCTAGAAGATTATTAAAAATAATTTTTATTTAAATGATAGTGAATCTATATGTGTTAAGAATATTAATGCTCTCTTAAATATAGCATCTCTCTCCATTAAGATTTTTTTTTCTTTTTCATGAATGCATATAATGCACATAATTTATAGATTTAACTATTTCATGTTTAATACATCTATAAGACTATCATAACTTTCAATTGCTGACAATGTTAATATATAAAAATCAAATTCTTTTAAAATACATCTTATCCTGAAATTTTGCTACAAACATATATTAATTATTTTAGATTTGTTGTAGATTACTGACTATTTTCTATAAAGACTTATGTGTCATCAGTATGTATCAATGGTTGTTATTTCTTATTTTAAAATCTATATGAATTGTTCATCTGTATTTTTGCAAATTCCCTACCATGTTTGGTCTTTTCCTCCAGTATGGCACTTATAGAAGTAATCGGAGTAGATACCTTTGGGTTGTTATTTATTTTAGGAGGAACAGTTTCATGCTTTCACCATTTAATATAATATTAGACACAGGCGCTTCTCTGTGGATGGTTTCCAGTTTGAGGAAGTCCCTATTTGGGTTTGCTGATAGCCTTTGGCTTGCTTTCCTTGAGTAGAAAATGTAACCTTACATACAGCAAACAAGTTTTATCTGAATTGCAAGCAATTTCTTCTACCAGGTCGTTCTTGTTCTCTGTGTGCTGTGTGGCCAATGTATGCCTTTCATCTCTTCTTACATTATCTTATTTGCTTAATTTTTATTGGTAGTAGGTTATTTTTGAACTGAGTTTCCATGTTTAATTTTGGTTTTTATCTCTCAATTGACTGAGTCCATGTTGTTCTAGAACTTGAAGAATTTACAGAAAATTTCCTCCTCTTCCATTTGTTTCCAAGAGGTGAATTAAATATATAAAATCATTCATATTATTCTGATGGCTAAATTGATTCAATACATGTTAAAAATATGGGTAGCAGGGCCGGAGTAGTGGCTCGGTGGTTATGGCACTTACCTGGCATGCGCGAGTACGTGAGTTCAAACCCCAGCACCATGTACACAACGAAGCTTCAGAGTAACAAAAGCCATGTGAAACACTAAATAAAAATTGGTTCTTTCAGTATCTCTCTCTCACACACACACATTGTCCATCTCTCTAAAGAAAAAAAATATGTGTAGCATAAATGATGAGCATATATTTAAAAATATTTCAGACAGAGAGATCCGACAAATGTCTCAAGACTGGAAATGAGAATGCCAAGTAAGCTGGCATGGTCACCCACAGCTGGTGTCCCAACGAGAGTGTCTGCTCTATAGGAAGAAAAGAGTCAGTTTAGAAAGTTCTCTCACCATCACCATCCTCCATGCATGTGGTACACCCACACAGTCTTGTGCAAGCGCTTTTCTTTTTCTGTATATTTTTAATATATTTTATGCACAAAAGACAATGAAACCTATATTTATTTTTCATTTGAATTTAGCACACAAAGAACTTTACTTTCTTCATTTATATTGCTTTTCCTTATACTTAAAAACTGTCATCATATGTAGACATTTAAATATGTCTCCTTTCAAGGAACATATTCTATTAAGGAGTAGAAGATATACTGAAAATAATTTATATGCTACTATTTTTAAGAGAGAAAAAATTAATGCATCCTCTCAGTCCTTGCTACCATTTAAACACCACTAAATCTCCACTACAGTTCAGTTTACCAGATTTAATTTGTTTAAAGTACAATGAAAACAGTTCGGAAGACATTGGGGGCCACTTACTTTTATTTTCCAAATTAATTTTCTCCTAACCAGAGCAGAAAGAAGAGAAAAGTGAAATGTACAATAAAAGTAAATCAGATTTTTAAAAAGATCTTCATAAAACCTTAAACTCTCTGAAGACCTTTTTAGGTTTGCAAAGTGTGGTTTTAAGACAGGAACTTTTTTTCATCAAAATTTTAATCTAAAAAGTTCAGGCACCACAAGTAGACAAATAAACAAGTAAGCCCCAAGGGGCAGACTGCATAATTACAAGTGCTCAGTCTGGAAGCTGTTTCCACACACTCACACCCAGCTCCCCAAGGACTTTTCACACCTGCTTACCCAAGTAAATGCCCATTATAGGTTATTTTTTTCCTGTGCCCCTTTAGCAATAAATCACTAACCTTTTTGTTTAGGAATGTCTTCTTTTTAATGGTGTGCTCCTCTCAAACCTAACCTTCTGTCCACATGTGCAAAGAGGGATTTCAAGATGCTAAGTAATTCTATAAGCTTCTTTTAAAAGATTTTCATCGCGCTAAACACATTTTCTTTAGTTTAAATATGATCACTTCTAAAACCCT
The DNA here is from genome assembly GCA_004027875.1 of Aplodontia rufa. Lineage (NCBI taxonomy): Eukaryota > Metazoa > Chordata > Mammalia > Rodentia > Aplodontiidae > Aplodontia > Aplodontia rufa. Next base: position 4,478 of record PVKS010035692.1, on the reverse strand, counting down.
TCATTTTCTCTAAGATTTTAGTCTATTTTATTTTTTGATTTTCCTTTTCATAATTGTGGACTCCATCTCATGTATTTTACAAAGTAATAGGACAAGTTTATGGTTATGCAAATGAAGACACATTAAAACAAAACTAAACCACCATTTCCTCAAGCTTCCTTCTGAAGCAACAGGGCAGCCTTTATATTCTTGGTTAAAAGTGAGCCTGCTCATTAGAGTGAATTGATTGGTTATTCCAAGTGATCTGATGCTTGTGGTATTTGGTTTGAAATTTTCATCATCTTGCATTGAGAAAAAAATGGTAATACTTAAAGGAGACATTTTCATCATTATGCTTGTAAGTCAACTTTTAAATCTGTGAACATTAATTATTTTCATCTCTACTATAGCAGGAAAGAAGCATTCCACCATGGTGCTGACCCGGGATGACTGGTGATTGTGGCTTTCTACCCCAAGGAAGAAGATGTAAAAGGAGGTAGATTATACATTTCAAGATAGTTTCTGGTGGTTCATAAACACTACCCACTCTATTATCAATATATGAAAAATGTCAAATTGCTGCTTAACATCTTGTTTTAAAGCTTTTAATTAATGAAGCCATAACTGGTATCCAATTCCCTAGACATTAGAAAGCTGTTCAGTGTTGTTTTTTTTTTTTTCATCCTAAATCAAAATGTCATGTTGTGCTAAAGCAAAACTCTGAAGCATTCTTCTTCCAGATAGAGAGGATTTTAATAAGAAGATATGGAAGAGCCTAGGTAATCCAGTGTAAACCTTCAGATGTGGAGTCTTTGCATCCACAGCTTTATGGATTTGGGGAGGATGGTTTCTGGTTGCTCAGTTCCTTGAAATCATTTAGTAAAGGACGATATCAAGATCTGATTTGTGTCACATTGATAACCTATCCCTGTGTTTCAATCAAAAACATATTTATTGTCTTGGTTTCTTCCTCATCAAAATAGTGATAGCAATTCACACAAAATTTTGTTGTACCTTCTTCTGAATATGAGAATATGTAAAATATGTAAAATACTGCTATTATTCAACACCATAAAGGTTTAAGCTTGATGAGAATGCTACATGTTTACATATGTCTCCCCTTCTATGAAGCACACCCTCCTCACTCGGGTGGTGCGAGACACAGGGTCAGAGGCCGTGATGCTGTGCACGTTTTCCTGAGGACTCCTTGGGAAAGGTCCCCTCCTGTCTTTCACTCATTTTCTGACTGAATTGTTTGCTTGTTTTACTGCAGAGACTGGAGTTATTTGTATTTCTGGATATCAGTCTTTTTGGCAGATGCATGGCTTCAGGTATTCTCTCCCAGTATGTCCTTCACGTTTCCATCCTCTTGATGGGGCTGTCCTTTCCTGAAGTGTACTGTATAGTTTGTTTCATGAACTCTGTTTTGTGGTCAACTCTGTGAACTCTTTCCAATTTTCCTTATTTTCTTCCACATTAGTATTACACTTTCATATGACACAAAAGATTCTATGATCCATTTGTGTTCATTTCTAGTTAAGGTACAAGAGTTAGGGAAATGTTGATTATTTTGGCTCTGAACACTGAAAGCTCTGGGGTAATGTTTGAAAAGTCTATCTTTCTCCCACTCCCACTGGATTGCTTCTTCAATTTTATCAAAAAGCAATTAGGCATATTTTTGTGATTCTTTTTCTACTCTATTGATCTGTAGGTCTCTGTTCCCTAGAAATTCTTTTGATTGCTTTGGTGATATAACTCTTGGAATCAGGTAGATTGATTTCTTCTGCTTAATTTTAAACAATTTTCCTCTAAAATTATTCTGATTCTTAGACTACACATATAAACTTAAGATTAATTTTACCCATTGCTTTTAAAAGTCTTGTTTTAAAAATCTTAGACTTACAGAAAACTGGATTAAAAAAACAGTCAAGTGCTCCCCCACCCAGGTCCTTCATAGGCAATGTCTAAGGTCTCCAGGTGTTGAGGATTTCTCACATTGGTGAAGTTAGTGACACACTGTTCCTACTGGAGGCCCAGGCTGTATTCAGACTCCCTTGGTGGCTGCCTAATGTCCTCTTTTTATGTCCCAGCAGCCGTCTGCCATCCATGTTCCACCTTGCCGTCCTGTCTCCTTGGATTCATCTCGCTGTGACACTTTTACAGATTCTGTTTGTGGTGAGCAGCTTTGAGAGAACCGGTGTAGTGTTCTGTGGATGCCCTTCACCTGGAATTTACCTGGTGATTTTTCAGGATTAGATCATCGTTATGGATGTTGGGGAGAAAGGCCACAGAGGGAAAATGCTCCTCTCTTTATTTAGTGCCAAAATTGTTGGCATGGATCATCATGGCTACTGCTGCCCTTTCACCTGGTGGGGTGTCCAGTTTCCCAGCTGGCCAGTGATCTTTTTTCCCCTTCTTGCTGCTTTCTCAGGAGGTCACTGTGTACAGCTCAGGATGTGAGCCATCTTGATTCACCTCCACATGTCATTTGGAATTCCTCTCTCCCTAGTTGATGTGATTTTTTTCAATCTGTTTATATGTCCTCTTTGTCTTGCAATATAGAACTACAATTTTCCTCCCCAGGGGGCCCAGCTTCTCCACTAGGATCCCTTTCAGTGAATCCTGTGATCCTTGGTCATGGCCCATCCCTTTTGTGTTTAATTGGGTTGCTTTTCTGTTTAGAGGACTTCTTACCACTCTGTGGTACCTGTTGCTTCTGGCCACACTGTCTACCTGTACCCTAGCCCTTCAGCAAACATCTCTCACCAAAGTCTGCAGTCTGCTTCCTTTCACTGAATAATGGAATCACAAACTGATTAGCACTTCTTATTGGTGCTTTATAAATATACAAAATAGTTGCTATTTTTAGTTAGGAAAACACCACAAAATTTCTCCTCTGAAGGTGACCATAATAATGGTTACTCAATAGGCCTCAGCAGTTTGGAAAGATGCATGCAAGGATATAATAGTAGAAAACATAGTAGAAAACTGCATCGTGGTTATTGACATTAAGATTTGGACATTTTCATCCTGAGATTGCGATCTGTTGATGACAGGCTGACAAGGAGAACGGTCACAATGTGTATGGTTCATAGAGAAGGGCAAGCTCTCTAGCTCACATTGATCAGTTCAACTGCGTACCTTACACAGGGGGAACTCTCGATGCCAGGTCTGCAGCAGCTGTGACCTGACTGCACCCACTGCTCACCTCCAGCTGTCCTTCCAAGCGACACGTAGAAGGAGCTTTGTGCCAACAGCACCCAAGTTCACCAGTACATCAGTGCTTCAATAGAAATATTAGAAGATGAATTTCTGTTTAATGGTCATTGAAAGCATCTTTTCCCCTCAAAGTTATTTCTTCTCAATCTAATGATCCATTATTATTTAAAACTAACAATACCCATGTGGTTAAATTTAAAATGAATCACAGAAGTAAGTTCTAAAAGGTCGTTTTCCAGAGTTTCCTTAGCAGAATTTAGTCTTCAAATTCTCAATATTTTTGTGCAACATCAGGAATAATTTCATAGCATTGCTATAATTAAATTTAATCATAATCTAATTTACTAAATTGTTAGTGTCAGCATAGTAAAATACATTTGGTAATAATACTCAAAGATTGTTCCTTATCAAACATTGACCAGATTCACATCATAGTGATAGATGCCATATAGAAAATATTTATGGCTAACTCTATTTCAATAAAGTATATCTTTTGGAAAAAATAATATATTACCATAGTTATGGCAAGCAAGTGCAAACCGAAACAGAATGTAAGCTCATTTTGAAGTATGGAATATTTTCCAGCATCACTCTTAGTTTAACATTTACTGAGCATCTTCTGTTCTGCAAAAAGCACGCCAGACCCTGTATGCAAGGAGATCAATGCGATATGGTTCTCTGCTCACTGGGCTTGCAATTCTCTAGAAGTCAAGACCTCCCTGCGTCTGATAGCCACTGCTAACATCAAAACTAATACAGAGGATGTTTTATTAAACTAAACTCAATTAAGCAACTTGATTTTTTCAGTAAGATCGATGAGATATTTTTACTCTCAAACCACAGAGCATGCTATTATTTTAAAAAATTCTCTAAAATCCAAGGCTTTTGCTCATCATTTAAAACATCCTCAGTAAATTCTGGTGCTCTTCTTGAGTCTAACCCAGTCATGTTTTATAATCTTAATATTTTAATTTAGGAGCTAATATATCATGATGTTCAGCCCTGTAATTTTGGCTATCAGGCTGATCAGCATCCTCCCCTGCCCAATATTGGGATTAAAAAGCCATTGCAGCACAATTTACCATTGCTAGGCTATGGAAACAACCCCGGTGTCCCTCACAGGAAGAATGGATCCAAAAACTGTGGTACATTTATACCATGGAATATTACACAGTAATTAGAAACAATGACCTTGCAGCCTTTGAGGGTAAATGGATGGTTATGGAAGAGATCATGATGAGTAAAATCAGCTTAACCCAGAGATCTAAGGGTCGATTGTC
>PVKS010035691.1:0-19887 GCA_004027875.1 Aplodontia rufa | reverse complement strand
ATCTTCAAAAAATAGTTCATATTTAATGAACCTGTCATTTTACTTTGAGTGTGTTGCTTGTTTTGGATGTCCTTCCTCCAATAACCTCAGAAATATATACCCCTTAGCCACCCAAAGCTGTACAAAGTGCAAAGAGACTGTCATTCACTGCATGCCTACCTTGCTGTAGTTTCTAGGACTTGAGTAAAGAATTTAGAACAGTTTAATTAAATGAGTCATTACCTTGGGATAAAAAGAAAAGACATCTGAAGGCTAGTGTTAAAGAAATATATATTATCAGAAAGACAAAGGTCATGAGGGATTTTAGCACCCTCTGCCTATTTATTATGCCTCTCATCAATACAGCTTCAGTTTCTTAGGTAAAAACAAAATCTAGTGAATCCATGATAGATGCTACTTCTATATCCACATGAAGAAGTGTTCTTTTAGAACCTGGGCTGTAATTAATGTTTAATAATAATTATATCCCAAATTGTAGCTCTTTTAATAATATAATTAGCTGTTCTTCCACATCACCCTACAAAAGGCATGTGTTTCTATGCTTTGAGTAGTCTTTTGTCTTTACTTGAATTTCATTTTTCCCCTCTTCTGCAATCAAATCTCCTTCATCTTTCAAGACTCTGCTGCAGTCTGAACTTCATGCAAACTTGTACCTAATAGTCTTTTTGATTTACTTATAATCATCAACTCTTACTAATTATTGTTTTGATACAATTCAATCTCATTACAATTGTCTTGGAATTATTCATTTTGAACACACTGGAATTTCTTCCCAGTCAGATCTTCAACTAATTTAAAGAATGGCTTTGTCTCTTACAGGACTTAAGTGACAAGTCAGGGTCCAAAATGCTTTACATAAAGTGCAAACTCCATAAGTAGATGGTCCTAGTTAAATCCTGAATCCACGAGTCTCTAGATAGAGATATCTGCCTTGCTGGCTTTTTGTAAAGAATATAGATATATTTAACATTTAAACCATGATTCCCACATAGCATGGGGATTCTAAGTGTTAACTCTTCTCTTCTTAAATACTCATTTTTATACTATTTTACCTATAAGAAAGAACCACCTGGGTTCAATCCCTGATACTCTCCCGGAAAAAAGGAACTGCTGCCATTGCACACAGAGGAAAATGAAGTATATGTTGTTAAAGAATCTACATAACTGAAAGAACAACCCAAGAATTCTGGGAAGGAATTTGTGATAGCAGATATGTGTGTCTCAATTTCTGTAACAATTAAGAATGCAAAGAAGTTAGCTGGGCATGGTCATGCATGGCTGTAATCTCAGTAGCTGGAGGGTGTGCTGAGGCAGGAGGATGTTAAATTCAAAGCCAGCCTCAGCAACTTAGTGAGACCCTATCAAAATAAATAAAATTATCAAAATGATTGAGGATGTGGCTCAGTGATTAAGAGCCCCCAGGTTCAAAAACAAATTACAGGAGAAATTAACATGAAAGCAGAAATCAAACATAATGAGTGCATATATCAATACCATTCATCCTTTTTGCTCAAAAAAAAAAAAAGCTCATGGAGAAAGTCAAATTCATAGAAGTAGATAAAATAGAAGAGCTCCGACCTTCAAATATAAACTCTATGCCTGTATTTTGCAAAGACATTGTATCAAATAACACCACTATAGAATGGAAGAAAAATGTCCCCTAACAGTGCATTAAAAATTGTTGAAATACATAAATTCAGAATAAATTATTATTTTACTTATGATAGAAAACTCTTAAATACAGTGCTACAAATATATAACTCCATTTGGCAGAAAGAATTAGCCATTGTTTGTTCCTTAGAGGAAAAGATAAAGATAAATAAGTCTGTTAAGTTCCAAGGCTTTCTAAAATAAACAAGTGTGAATGAGCATGTAAAAACATACTTGACACTTTTTTTCACTCTTTCCAATCTTCTATACGTCTTGCATCTCCAGCTTCTGCCTTAAACAATATGAATATAAAATGAAACTGTGGCCTTGAAACTCCTTATTTTCTGACTTGATCAAGGCAGAAAAATAAGCCTGACTTACCTGAAGTGTTTATACTAGTAAGCTTTAAGAATCACAGATCATTTTCTACATGTCCTTTGACATGATCATCTTACAATTGAAGTTTCCTTAATCATTCTTACTCAAACATTTACAAACATTTGAGCCTTCATATTAGTGCTGTCCAATATAACAGTCTACTAAGTACTTAAATGTAGCTAGTGTTACTAAGTTACTAAAAGAACTAACTATTGAACATCTCTGCTATGAAAATCCAAAATAGTCCAAAATCCAGAACTTTTTGAGCACTGGCATGTTTCTACAAATAAAAATTTCTATAACTGACCTTAGTTTGGAGTCATTGTCAAAATGTAAACACAAGACACATAGCTTATTTAACATCCTTATGGGAAAATGGCCGTAAAGCCCCCTTTACCCATGACATATATTATCCACACATGCTCATGACCCCCACACAAACACCCACAAGGAGTGATAAAATGTCAGACCATACATATCAATGGCAGTATCCCCATAATGCCCCACAAGGGGCGAAGACCTATACTAATTCATCTCAGTGTTTTTTGCTTATTCTCTGCTCCATGATGAAAAACAACCTTGCTGAGATTGTCAAAATAGATAACAGTAATAATAAAAAGAGAAAGCATTTATATTTATCATATTACATATAGGATGTCATACTGTTATAGCAACTATTATTTAATGTACTAGTAAAGTGTCTTACAAGAGCGTAGTGTTGGAATGATCACCTGAAGAAACAGAGATGAATTGTTGAAGTTCTAAGCTCAAAGTGATAAATAGAAATCAATGAAAAATAGAAAAACAGTGTATAAAGCTAAAAATGAAGATCTCAATGATGCATTAAAAGAGTGAATTTGTTAGCATTGCAATAAAAACAGAATGCTGGGTTATATACTGCTTATGAAATAAGCCAAGATGAAGAGAACTGAATAGTCAACAGGCTGCTTGCAGCAGTTAAGGCAAACATATAACATTAAAATTTTTTAAATGTGTGGTTTTAAAGCATCTGCTGATCATGAGGCAGTTTAGAAATTAAGTGATGAGAAGAAAACCTGATAACATTACAAGTCCACAAAAGCTGGTGAAACAAAATCATTTTAATGTTATTGTCCCAGAAAGACACTGGCTACAAGTAACGAGACTGCCACTACAGGAATTAAGGATGCCAAGACCTAAATAAAGGTGCTGAAATATGCTTGAACAATAGGCACACGTATGTGTAAGCTTCCCATGATAGGCAAAAGATCGCAGTTTGCTCTTTTAAAGGATTAATTATGTTAAAAATGAATTGGTTGGTTTTGCATATATTTTATAGCAATCTCTTATCCTCCCTAAAGGAAGGCTGGACTGGATGGCAACTGCAATATTGTGTTATTTCTTGACAACTGTTCCCTTATCCTCCAGCTAAAATTCCTATGGAAATAATGTTTATGTCATGTACTTCCACCCAAATGTGATTTAATTCAGTCATATAACCAGGGTATCCTTAGATCAATGAAGAGTGAATATATACACTTTCTGGAACAGCTTGCTAGTAGCACTGAACAGGAGCATGGATATGGAATATTTTCAAAAGGAGTTTATCATGAAGGATGCTGTAAATGATATTCCCAGGCCTGCAACTATTACTTGAGTCACAGTTTGTGCCTGCTGGTACTACCTTTAGACTGCTACTATGTTCAGCCACGATGATGAATATGGTGGTGACACTGAATAATTTCATATGTCAAGTGAGAAAAAAAATAATGTCTGGCCTGTTCACATAACCCAAAAAAAAAAAAAAAATGTGACTTCAGAGCCTGTTGGTCAGCTGGCACAAGTAGATATTGAAGAATATTTTAACATCAATAATGAGGCAACAGTTGTTCATAAATTGGCCAATGGTGAAAGAGTTGAAATGGTTTCCAATCAAGGTGATCTTACTAACAGTGATGATGACAGTGAGATTGTTACCACGCCAGAAAATGTGCCTATAGTCAACATGCTGAACATGTGTGATGGAATTGTTGAAGGACTAGAGCAGCATGCATCAGATCAGAACAAGAAATTGTGCTATTTTATTAAAGTCAACGACATTTCTAAGACAAAAAATGTTGTTAATGAAGCAGATGACTCTGTAGGAAACATTTTATTTTTTTATTTTTTATTTTTTTAAAGAGAGAGGGACAGTGAGAGAGACAGAGAAAGAGAGAAACAACTTTATTTAGTTTTCCACATGGCCTTCGTTGCTCCAACACTTAGTTGTGTATGTGGTGCTGGGGTTTGAACCTGGGTCCTCGTGCTTGCCAGGCAAGCGCCAAAACCACTGAGCCACCGCTCCAGCCCCGGTAGGAAACATTTTAAAAAGCCATTCAGCTTCTTATCTCTAGTGGATTCACCTCCTGGTCCTTCAAGTGTTTTGCCTGTTTGTTCTCACCTAAAACAAAATACAGCATACAGTAAGTAATATTTTGGTCAAAACACAGCATCCCAGGAGACTGAAGGCTGCCATTCTTTATTGTTCAGCAGCTGATACAGGGGTGATGATGGTGCTCCTGTGCTGCTTTGTTGTCCTGTACACATCGTTTTCCACTGTTAATAGTGAATAAACATAAGACAATGATTGTTTGTCTATAGCACATACATTCAGAGGCAGGATGGATGATGATGACCAATAACAGATTGTTCATATTGAGGGCCCAGAATAATGACACCTTTACTTTCTGGTACTTCAATGTATACAAACTTTGTTTCATGTGCAAAACTATTGAAGACATTCTATAAAGTTATTGTGAAGCTGTGTGTGATGAATAACCATATATTATGATACATAGATGAATTTCATGTTTAAAATTCTATCATATCACAACTGCTCACTATACACACACATACATATGTTCTTTACTGTTCATATGCATATATATATATATGTTCTAAAATCTGAATAAAAAATAATTGGAATCTAAAGCACTTCTGGTGTCATCTCAAGAAAGCTGAGTCTTAAAAACAATTCAACTTGTATGATTCAATTATTGTAAATTCAAAATATGATATTAGGTTTAATTATTAGAAAGCTTAGCATCTTTGAAATGATTTAGGTATATGAATCTGCATTACTAATTGCAAATTGCCTGAAATCTAAATATCAAATCAATTATTTCCAAAAAACATTTAGTATATGGAATAAAATGTACTTTAAGTTAACTATCTCATTAATTATGCTCATGTGGCTTATGCATTATAATGATGATATTTTGGACACAGTAAATAAAATGTTAATTATAAAAATATCACCCCTTTATGCTTTTTTAAATGTGGTTACTAAAAAATTTAAAATCATTTTATGTGATTTATATAGTATTGCTATTGTTAGTGTTATTTTATGTGATTTATATAGTATTGCTATTGTTAGTGTTATTCTACATACGATCCAATTTAACTACACATGGATTTTACAGATCTCTCCCTGTTGCCTTCCTTGATATTTTAAAAACTTTCCCTAGAATTGAGTATTGCTTAGATTTTCAAAGAAAACCATTTTTTCCAAAAAAACTATGTCAGCATACCCCATGACTGAGTGAAACATACCATATATTTAATCAAAGGGGACACATGAGGCATACATTTAGTTAATTTAAAGCCAGCTTGTTTTTAAGGATGGACTTTACTGTACAGATTCAATTCTCTAAAAATTGAGTCTTGGTTGCTTCCTTCTACATCAGGTTTCTCTCCTGCAGAAGTCCACATGCCTTCCTTATGAGACACCTGATGTCCTAAGAACCTTTACTCAGTATGCGCTGCTTTAGATCGTGCTTAAGCAGTGACTTACAGATCATAGAGTTGTAAGCAAATATAAAAGATTGGGGTGTGGGTGTATGAACACCTGTTAAAATTTTGAATCTTCACATATTTCATTCTTTCACATTAGCAGAATTCATCCTGACCCTAAGTGTTTCCCTTCCAAGTAAAATATAATGTATAAAATGGATAAAATGATTTAATTCTTCAGTACTGCAATGGAGAGTTTAAAAGTTAAATAATCCCCACCATGCACTGTCCCCATATGATATAAGAGGTCCTGAGATACTTTTTCAGAAATGAGAAAAGCACAAGATTGAAACTTTCTACAGCTAGATTCAGATCTTAAAAGGGAGTCAAGAGGCAGGATCCCAGTGGTTAAAGCACCTGTCTGGCATGCATGAGGACATAGGTTCAAACTCCAGCACCACATACAAAACTAATTGTTGGAGAAACAAAAAACAGATGAAAAAAATTGATTATTTCTTTTTCTCGCTCTCTCTGTCTTTCCCTCTATCTTTAAAAAGATAAAAATAGGGGGAAACTATGTATTCAACCTCAGTTGTGGTCACAGTTATGTAAATTTAGGCTGCCACTTTATCCTAGACTGTTATTATCTATAAAACAGAAGTTGATTATAATTACCTGAGGGAGTTTTTATGAGTAAATAAAATACTCTTCCTATTTTTCTGACAAATTTTTCTACTTCAGTTTGTATTCCTTGTTCTAATCTGTTCTTCTATAGCCATTTTTTAAAATTCCATACACTGTTCTATGTATAATTACAAGAGAAATTTGTCTAAAATGCAAACGTATCCCTTCCAGTAGTCCTTCCTATACTATACACAGAAAACATTTTAAGAATGATATTGCAACTAAGACAATCCATGAGCTGTTTCCTACTTCCTTGTATTCCCATGGCTGCCTACTCTGCATTTTATGTCCTACTAACACTGAACAGAGCAAACATTCATGCCTCTGTGTTTTATCCCAAATCATTTTCTTTGCCTACAACATCCTTTAACTTTGCAAGTATGAGCGAGTGTTACAACAAGATGATGTAAAATAAACTCTACCTTAGTCAGAAATCATTTGTTTGCAAACTAGCAGATCCAAAAACAAATCAAAAACTCGTTCAAGTTGATAAGGGTGATTTATTTCTAGTATGCAAGCAAATCTTACAAACCTAAGCAACGAAAGCCAGAGCAACGAAAGCCACATGAAAAACTAAATATGGTTGATTATCTCTTTCAAAATATATGTATATTATTTTAAATGTATTAGCATAATTACCTAAATTTATTAGTATATCCACAATCTTTGTTATTAATAAGGAAGACAACCATACCTTGGAGACTATCATGGCACTACCCAATTTCTTATTTCTATAGATGCACACATTTATACAAATTTTACAGAATCTGAAAATCAAAGCAAAATCAAAAGAAAACACAAAAGTATTTTAAAAAGATTTTTCAGAATTTAGTACAATCTTCTAATTTAACAACATGGAAAAGAAGTGGTATCAATAGGTCAAGGGAGTCTGACCACCCAGAGGTTAGTGGGAGAGATCAGACTGGAAAGCAAATTTCCGCATTGAATTTGGCTTACGGATGGGAAGACACAGCTCCAAACTCACATTTCAGCTTAGTGTGTGCTCGCACATCGAATGTACTTGTAAAGTTATTCAAATCTCTTTTCAAGCAAATGTATTAGGAAAATGCCACCATAAGGAAAACAAGAAGTAGCCTCTGTCACTCAAGGTTTAGGTAGGAAAATAAATTAAAAAATCAAAGAAGGATAATTACAGATCTTAATAAAACATTTGAAATCTCAAGAATCTTTGATACAATCAGACTTTTAACTTTATTAAAATTTTTATCTAAAATCTGATATATTTTAATTTTACTTTCTCTTCCAGTAAGATTATAAGAGAAAATTGCATATGTTGGCACATGCCTGTCATCCCAGCAACTCAGGAGGCTGAGGCAATAGGATTGCAAATTTGAGGGTAGCCTCAACGATCTAGATCTAGCAAGACCTTAAGCAACTTAGTGAGACTCTGTCTCTCAAAATAAAAATAAAAAGGGCTGGAGCGTACCTCTGTAATAAAGCAGCCGGGGGTTCATTCCCCAGTATCCCTCCCCTGTAAAATAAAACAAAAAGAATTAGAAGAAGTGCAAAAGGAAGAAGCAGGAATGAAAAACCAGATGAAAGATTTCTGTGGTCCTTCTAGAGGTATAGGAAACAACCAGCTTGAAGCCTCAGTAGGGGAAGAATGGGAAAATATCCTCCCACATCCCTCCCCTTCCACCCTTCTCTCTTCCCTTGATGTTTTTGTTGACTAAACATATTAGGTGCTAGAAGGCAAGAAAGCCTAGGGCAGAGAACAGCATAGGAAGAATGGATAATCAGTCCCGAGGATTGAATTGGTTTCCAAGAAAGATTCTCTTCCTTAAGGTTGTTCCAGTGTGGATCCCAGCTGGGGGGCTTGGCCAGCTTGTAGGGTTGGTTTTCAGCTCCTGGCCTGGCCTGGCATTCTTACATAGGGCGTGTGGAACTGTTAACCACTAACCAACATTGTGAAGTTTAGCATATTACTCCCATATGCAAAATAGATGTAAAGATAACATTTTCCTTACAGGTGTTTTATGAAGACTAAAGGTAATTAACTATTTGAAATAATATTACAAATCTAAGTAAATATGCAAATACATAACACTTTTCATTACTGAAAGAAGAGAATCTTTTCAATGTTTATATTTAGGCTTTGAGACTGATTAATGTGCCTTTAATATGAATTTTCATTAAGAATTTTATTGCTCATTTTCATTCAGATATTCTCACTCTTCATAAAATATGCCATGCTGATACTCAGCTGTCAGAAGTTCACCCTGGGTTGCTCTTCTGGGAAAGGTTTTAACTATTCTTTCACATATGTTCCTAATATTTTCAAAAGCACTGTATCTGCCTATCTTTTGCATTTCATGTCAAAGTCTCCATTTCTTCATGACCACACATTTAGTTTGCATCATGTAGTTAATATTTTAGCATTGGCCAGATCATATTCTGAGTGGTTTCATGGAAACTTGAAACTTTCATTGGAACCCTTCAGTGGTGGAGAATTAGTTGGAGAAGACAGGATTCAAGGCTCTTTGACCTTAGGATTGCATACTTTCACAATCAGAATTTAGACACATTAGCGTCTAGAATGCTGGCTTGAAATGTCACAACCTAGATGAGTCAAAGATTGGTTTTTTCAAGGGAAAAGTTTAATTTCTATTGAACAACAAAGAACTTTTGACCATCTTCTAGGTGAAACTTGGTGGATTGATTTCATACAGACTGAATGCCCATGGCTACAGACACCTTGAGATATAGTCATACTTACTTTACTGGTTGTTCATATCAGCCATGTGAGCAGTTTCTGTCTGGTCCAGTGGATCAGAATATCAACTCAATGGCCCTGCTTTTATGTGTGTAAAACAGAACCAAGTTAATGAGACTTCTACAACTTTCAATTCTGGGAGGTGCAGTTGCACATACTTGTATTAACGGCAATTCGGGAGCCAAGGGCACAAGGATTGCAAGTTCAAGGACAGCCTGGGAAACTTAGAGAGATTCTGTTTCAGAATTTTAAAAATTAACAAAATAAATAAATAAATGAAAAGGGCTGGGATGTAGTTCAGTGTAGTTCAAATCCCAGTACCAGGGGCCTGGAACAGTGCCTTGGTGGTTATGGTGCTTGACTGGCATGTGCGAGGACACAGGATTGAACCCCAGTACTATGCGCACAAGGAAGTGTAGGAGCAACAAAAGCCACATGAAAAACTAAATAAAATTTTTATTTCTTTCTCTCTCTTTCACACACACACACACACACACTCTCTCTCTCTCTCTCTCTCTCTCACTGTCTCTCTTTAAAAAAAAAAAACAATCCCAGTACCACACAATAAATAAATAAAAAAATGAATTTCTAGCACCCTGACTTCTTTAAGTGTGTTTGAGTCAGTAAAGATAAATTAAAAACCATACACTGATACTGACTTCTTTGACTGTGGTCTTGGAAGGCTTGTTTATAATATTGATGTTTTCTAAATAATTACTTAAATGATAATGTGTTTCCTTGAAAATGTTTTTCATAAAACAACTCAATTTTTCTGTGAATAAATCTATGCAATCTGACATCCATGCAAATTATTTTAGTATACATTATCATATATAAAACATACCATGAACCTACAATAGTGTTATTTCATTTTACATAACAGACACTAAAATGTAAGGCTGATTCTGCACTCATTCAGTGAAGAAATGGCAGATCTCCTTTCACTAGGTTTTAGCCAACTCTACCAGTGATTTTACCATTGCTTGACTGTCTCAAATTGGAAATGCAAACTCTTTACCATTAGCTGTTTAAAACCATTTGTTTTTAGACAGTGTACTAAGTAGTTTGAAAACAATAAATTAAATGCTTAATTCCAACTTACAAAATCATATAAGATGAATCATTTCATTTTACTTTCTGCAGAAGCTAACTGTTTGCACATAAATTTATGTGTTGCTTTAATTTGAATGTTTGGCATGAATCTATGTCTTTTCAGCTTTCTGCGTTATTCAACACATAAGTAGCAGGCAGGCAAGCCACAGTGGTCAATTCAGAACTCTGTGGGGGACTGTTATAACTTCTACTGCTATGTGTGACACCTTGATAAAGCAATTTTGACAGCAAAAAGAAATATTGCTATTTTTGCCCTTACTGAAACCTGGAGGGTCTTTTTGTGCTTAGATAGTTAGATATCTCTGTGGGTGTTTAAAAAAACAGAATAATAATTTGACATGCCCATGAAAGGGAGAGAGAAAGAGTTTCTCCCAAAATAAGTGGTGATCTCAGAACAGGATGATTCAGATAGAGATGCCTTAAACAAAATGGTTCAACGTAGACACTTAAGAAAATAAAGATAATGGAGATTTGAGATTCAAGTGATGCCTAATATGTAACTTAAGCCTTCTCTTCAGGATCCTCACACAGAAAACATCCACACTATTAATACCTTCCTTTTGTAATAGTATGCAATGCCCTGTAACTAGTATGCATTTTAGCATTAGGTAGAGCCAGAAACTGTTGAATGAATCTTTCAGTGTCTGGTTTCTGCATTATACAGGTTATTTTTAAGCAATGGACTCTCAGTGGCTAGAAGCCATAGCTTGCATTTTACCAATTTTTAATTTCTGAGAACATGAAATGATTGTTATAAGTAGCAGTGAATGTTTGATGAATGAATTAAAGAAAAACATAGACAATAGCAGAGAAGTAGAGGGCTAGGAATGGAATATAAAGGAGTAAGGAAGGAAAGAAGGAGAAAATTAATTTTGAAGTGGAAGATCTCCGTTTGAACTTTCAGTGGGTCAGTTCTTTACTGTCTTTGCTTCCACCCAGGCTGTTGTGAGTCACAGATTTATTTTCCTTTGGAAATTGGACAATAATAGAAAAAACTATCATTTTAAAATACAAAGAGTGTCAGATGAAATACTGTAATTAAAAGTCTGGGAGCTGGAGCAGTGGCTTAGTGGTTTATTTAGGTCCTTGCCTGGCATGTGTAAGCATGTGAGTTTAAACCCCAGCACCACGTACACAACCAAGCATCCGATCAAAGAAGGCCACATGAAAAATTAAAAAACTTGATTCCATCTCTCTCTCTCTCTCTTAAAATAAAGAAAAAATAAAACCTCTGGGAAAAAATTGAATCACTGCTTATCTTAGGACTACTCTAAGTAGAGTCAGTCACCAAGTCTAGTCCTCACTAGATAATTTTCTTCTCCTCCTTCTGCCTGCCCTTCCTTCCTTCCTTCTCTCCTTCCTTCCCTCCTTCCTTCCCTCCTCCTTCCCTTCCTCCCCTCTCTTTCTTTTTCTCTCTCTCTTTTTCTCATCAAGGAGTATCAGACTGAAAACAGCAACCTCCTCACTGCCTGCCTCCCATGGACTACCTGTGGCTGCTCCTCTTATATACCTCTTCCCCACTTCCTTCCACCTCCCTGACCCCCTGTTTCCTTATAATTGCTGATAGGAAATGCTTCCAAAATTTCCCCTGAAGTGTATTTTTCTCCTTTGAGCAGCTGTGACATTTCTCAATATAAATTATGCTCTTGACATGTGTGTTATGGCTTACATATGAGGTGTCCCCCAAAAGCTCGTGTGAAAGACAATGCGAGAAAGTTAAGAGGTGAAATGTGAGATCCATGCCCTCAACAGTGCAATGATTCACTTTGAATGATTGCCCGGGTGCTGGCTGCAGGCAGGTGGGCTGTGGCTAGAGGAGGTGGGTCATTGGAGTGTGCCTTTGAAGTATGCATTTTGTCCCTGCTGAGCTGAACTTAGCCTCCCTCTGCTTCCTAAGGACCACATCCTGGGCTGCTTTCCTCCTATGCTTTTCCGCCAAGATGTTCTGCCTCATCTCTGGTGCAGAGCAATGGGGTTGGCTGTCTATGGATTAAGACCTCTGAAGCCATGAGCATCAAAGAACTTTTCCTCCTCTAAAATTGTTCTTGTCAGTATTTTGGTCACAGTGGCAAATGAAAAAAAAATGCTGACTAAAGCAGTGTGTTTATGTACTAGGGTCTGAACCCATGGCCATTCCACCATTACATCCATGACCCATTATTATTTTTTATTTATAGACAGGCTTGATAAATTGCTCAGACTGGCCTCAAACTTGAAATTTCCTGCCTTGGTCTCCCAAGTTGTTGGTATTTTTTTGGCATCATTGTGACCAGTATTTTCATGTATATTTAAAGCTAAACATTTTTCCTACTAGATGAGTATAAATGGAAATTAATCCCATTTTTTATCTGAGGGCACTGACTCACAAACACCATCCTCGACCTCATAAGGTCACAGACTAGACCTTATTTAGGAGGTAAATTTGCTGTAGTCTATACCACAGAGCTCCTGATTAATAATGACTGAATAGCCTCTACCTGATCTACCAGGTTCTAAAACTACAATCAGTTTCTTTGTGCAAGTCTAATTGATCTATTATTTAAAATTAAAATGTCATGTGTGCACAAATGAACACATGAGCTAAGGAACGAAAAATGTTTCAGTAAAAAGAAATGTCCACATTAATAAAGAATTGACTTTAACTCTGGTCTTCAATGATGTTGAAATTAAAAATTAATCTTGTTAATCCTCAATTGCTGTAGATATAAAAATCATGCTGAAGATAAATCATGATACACAATTATTTAAAGGCTAAAATATGTTCTTAATTAATTCAGTTACCTAAAAATCCTTTTGCCACAAGATTTTGTCTATTTCAACTCAAATTCTCTTTTCTGTTTTAGGAAGTCTGAGGTGGAGGTGTAATTATTATACTGAATGCATAGTACTTATATCTCCTATAACTGGGGCCAGGTTACATTTACTATAGGAGGCAGAAAACTGAGGAATCATACACTTACAATTATTGGCAGGAAATTGTAGTAACTTCTTACAGTCTTCTATGAAACAAAATCTTTTCCTGAAAAATTGTCTTGCTTGTCTTACAGAAAATTTAAATTAGATGCACTTTGTAAATGTACCTCTTCCTTTCTGAGGACATTGTTCATCATTGAGTATTTTTGGCCCCTCTGTGGATCTCTTCCACATGTGTGTATCCTTATGCATACATATGTGGGTCTTGGTTAAGAGTGTGGGTCTGTGACACTTGAGTGACAGACCTTGACCTTTTCCATGGTCAGCTGGATAGGGACTCTGGGGTGTGTGGCCAAGAACATGTGGCTCCCTTTCCCCAAAAAGCTCCCTGTTTCGGGTGGGATTTTCTGCCCAGGAGAGAAAGGTTACGAGGAAGTTTCATTTTCTACGTCAATTTCATGTTGCAGAAGCTCTATCTGAAGCCAGCTGGCACAGAAGTATAGGAGCCCTAATTCCGAGGTCAGTGGCAGTCAAAAAACGGAGGCTCATGATACCCTTTATGAGAGCTTGCTTGGAAGATGAAGATTCTATTTCAGGGGAGATGCAGACCAGGGGTTACTGCTCCTGCCCGGCTCCTTTCCCTAGACCAGGAGGTCACTCTCAGAAAGCAGGTATCTGCCCACACAGCAGCCCTAGAACAGGGCTGTGCTCTGTGGGAAAGCAACAACTTGCAAGAAATGACTATTCCAATACTCACCAGAAGGGAGCTGAGCTTATTTGGAAAACAGTGTAGACAACAACGTTGCCAAAAACAATGAAAGTTCTAGTGATGAGAAATAAGAGGAAAAGGGCAACTGTATAATTCCAAGAAAGCAAGTAGGAAGTGCAGAAAGTTCAACAATACAGATTTATTTAATAACAGCACAAAGAGCAGAAGGTAGCTACAAAAGTGCATTGGTATAAGAAAGTGACAGACAGTAACTAAAATACACAGGAAGCAATGGAGAGAAGCAAGTGAAATATAAGGGTAGAATGTGCAGTTATATTGGAGTAACATTTATATTTGCATATCTCATTGGATTTGTTTGAATAATTCCGAAGTGTATTTTGAAAATGTAAGATTACATACCCAAGTAAAAACTCTTAACACAGAATAGGAAAGAAGCATAACAGCTCTATTTGGAGACTTCATAATTTTTTATGAAAAAAAATTAAACTATTCATTAAAAAGATCTATCAAAACTAAGATGAGTTCAGCAAAGTTTCAGGGTATCAGTTCCATATTCAAAATTGAATTGCATTTCTATACACCAATGAAAAATTTAAAAATGGAGTTAAGCAATAATAAAATACTAGCAATAAATTTAACTGAATATGTGCAAGATTTGTGTACTGAAAACTATGAAACACTTTTAAAAGAAACTAAAGAAGACTTAAATAAGTGGAAAGTCATCCTATGTTCGTGGATTAGAAAAATTGAATATGGTTGAGGTAGAGATACTGTACCAATATCCAGATTTCGTGGAAGTGCTATAAAAAACTCTCAGCTGATTTTTAGTTTGAAAAATTTGACAACTTTATCTTAAAATTCACATGGGATTTCAACACTACTTTAATAATCAAAAGACTTGAAAAACAGAATATAGCAGAACTTACACTTTCTATTTCAAAATACGTTGAATAGCTGTAATAAACAGGACATGAAATAGAGGCATAAAAACAGACATAGATTAATAAAACAGTATAAAGACCAGAAAGAAATGCTTCTATAAATTTTCAGGTGATTTTTAAAAATGTAGTCATGGAAGTTCAATGAGGGAAAGGATAGCTTATTTGGCAATTGGTTTATACCAAATGGGTATAAACATATAAAAGGGTAAAGTAGGGCCCTATCCCTATACTATAAAAAAGTAGTTCACTAAGAGTCATAGACTAAAATGTAAGAGCCAAATTGGTACCTTGTTACAAATAAACACAAGAAAAAAATTGTGCAATTTTGGGTTAGGTAAGGGCTGCCTATATGGAACATCAAAAGCACAAATAAGCAAAATATTGACAAAGTGTCATTTATAAAATTAAAACTTCTTGAGGCAAAATGCCCTAAAAAATGAAAAGATAAAACTTAGATAAATGAAATTAATTTATCTGAGAAAAGACTAATATGTAGAATATGTAAAGAACACTCTTACAACTCAATGGCAAATAAAATGAATGAGTCAATTAAAAATGAACATGGAGGACTGGAGAGGTGGTTCAGTGGTTATGGTGCTTGCCCAGCATGCAAGAGTACGTGAGTTCAAACTCCAGCACCACATATGCAGCAAAGTCTTAGAGCAAAGAAGGCCACATGAAAGACTAAATAAAATTGATTCTGTCTTTCTCTCTCACTTGCTGTCCCTCTCTCTTTAAAAAAACAAATGAACATAGAATGTGATTGCTCCAAAGATATAAATATGTTGTAAGCAAATACATGCAAAGATTGGAATACAGTTATTCATTAGTAAAATATAAGTCAAATCCATAAGGTACCACCTCCTACAAACTAGACTATCTATAACAGAAATGACAAACAGTAACAAGTGTTGGGAAGGATATGGAAAGATTGGAGCCTACATACAGTATCGATAGATGTGTAAATGTGGCAGCAACTTTGGAAAAGAGTTCGGCAGTTCCTCAAAAAGTTCCACGGAGATTTATCATATGATCCAGAAATTCCTCTCCAGAGCATATAATCATGAGAAACTAAAAATATATTCACACAAAAACTTACTTTCTTCATTGTGACATAATTCATAATATTCCCCTACTGGAAACCATGAAATGTTAATCAGTTGATTAATTATGAATAAATCATGGTATGTGCATGAAATGGAATATTATTCTGCATTTACAAGAAATACAATTCTGATGCATACTACCACATGCATGAATCATGACTGAATAATGGCAAATAAAAGCAATGAGGCACAACGGACCACGTATTGAATGATTTCATTTATAGAAATTGGCACGGATAGGCACATTTGTAAAGAAAGAAAGTAAATTTACAGTTGCTTGCAACTGGGATGTTTGGAAAGAAAGGAAAGTTTCTGGTGGTGTGTGTGATTTATGTTTGTCAAAAAGAAAATATTCTAACATTTATTGCGGATATGGCTGCAGAACTGAGGGAATGTATAAGAAACATTGATTTGTGCCTTTAAAAAGGTGTGGGTGTGGGCAGGTAAACGACTATGCACAGTATTTTTTTGTGTGTTAGTTGATGTAGAAGCCTGGAGCTATAGGTATACTGCAAAAATCATGGTGAAAATAGGCAGAAATGGATCAAAGTTATCAATGCTATGTATGTAAAATTTTACCACGTAGTTTGGCCAGCTGTGCATATATATATATATATACATATATATATATGTATATATATATATTATTGCATTTTAAAGAACAGAGGAAACTGCTCTGAAGTTTTTGGAATAACTGGGTGGTAAGAAGGGCCATTGACTTCAAGCAGAGGGTATAAAACAGCTAGAGTATCAAGGTCAACCATCACAGTCTCAGACCCTATGGAGTTTCAGAAGTCAGATAGAGAAAGTGAAGTTGGCCAAACAAAATGGCAATCAATCATAGTAGTAGAAATTACCAACAAAAAAAATTGAAATTCATGCTCAGTAACTTGAGCAGAATTTCAGGAAAAAAAGAATTTCTATTTTTTTAAAATGCCATGCTATTAAAGTCCAATAGCAAACTTAAGGTATCCCTTTCACTAAGCAATGGAAAGATCACAGTTGATTCTGAACATGTCCTTTGTAGGGAAATAAACCAGACCACTACAAAAGTGAATAAAAATTTGTATGTGAAATCAGTGATCTCTTTAAGAAATTAGAAGTAGCCAGGTGCTGTAGCACATGCCTGTAATCCCAGCAACTCAGTGAAGCTGGAGAAGCTCAAATCTGAAGCCAGTCTCAGCAACTGAGCAAAACCCTGTAACAAAATTAAAAAAAAAAAAGGATATAGGATGTAGCTCAGTAATAAAGTGCCCCTAAATTCAATCTTCAGTCTCACCAAAATAAATATAAAAAGAAATTAGAATGCTTCAGTCCTGGGGAAGAACTTCAGGTAATTTGTCTTAAAAGCATATTTTTGTTTTGGAAGGAAGCAACCAGAATATGTACAAATGCCATTGGAAAAAATGCTAGAGAAGATAACAGAAAAATTAATGCCATGTAGTGGGAGGAAGAGATGGAAATGCTGAGAAGGTGGATTGGCACAGAGATGTTGCTTCAATTTTAACCGGTTTTTAAGGGTAGGCTGAGAAAGCACAGTTAACTTTTATTAAACTTGGTGACTTCTCCATTTTATTGCTAAACTTTGTAAGATGACATGGATGAATGAGGAGGAGACAAGTTGGAGGTTATTCATGTTAAAAACATGGACATCATCATTATATTGATTGTGCAAAAAACCAGCACTATCCCTCATTTCCATATCTCTTACTCTTAGTTTTCAATCTTAGAGTTAATTTTTCAGGAAAAAAAAAGCATTCACTCTAGTCTTATCTCATCCTCCTGTCTTTTATATCCCACAGCCCATGACCATGTAAATTCATTAGATCATGTAAATCATAGGCCATGAAATGACCAAAGGTCTCCTACAGGGTTAACCTCAGATTTCTTTGTGATATTAGACACCTGAGTCTCAGGTCTCACCCAGCTCCTTTAAATCCATTCCTCTCAAGTTCAGTCTGTGTAGTTTCTGGTTCCATCAAGGTTGCTTCCACTTTACTGAAAGTTTTCCTCCTATAAAATTATTCTTGTCAGGTCATGGAAAAGCATCTTGTCACTTTCTTGCTAAAAGTTATTTAATCCTTTTTATTACACTTGGAAAAATTTCAAATTTCTTAATATACACACATATATACAAGGGTAATTAAGATGGTATTAATCCTCACATGTTGCTATCCAAACCTCACAGGTTTTCTCAGTTTCTGGAGAATAAAGAACAGCTGTCTGCACACTAGAATACATTTGTACCTTCTACTGACATTTAACTCTATCGTTTCTACCCAATTTGAATGTCACAACTGTAGAGAAGTCTACGTCAGTTACTCAAGAATCCCTAGTAAATACACACACTTCTAGAACTCTCTTAGCCTCTATCTGTCTCATCAGTCTGCACCCTTCATACCATTTCTTTCAATTTGACATTATTTTCTCTGTATATTTTCTGATTGTTGCAAGCTTATCATGGTCTTTTTATTCTTCTCTCTTCAGCACCTAACAAAATGTCAATCAGAGAGTGGTCAGTGCACACTTGTTCATTGAATAGATAGAATAGATGGAATAGATGGGACGATTGATGTGGGCGCTCTAGGGCAGCAACGCCAGCGTCAACGGAAGGGAGTCTGGATTGTAGTCCGCACTGTGCACCAACTGTCCCTAAGTTCCATGGAAATATGCTAATTACCAAAGTATTTTTAGATGTCTAAATACTCTGTCACATGCAGCGTTGTCCTGACTTTATTGGTTGTCTCTAAATTTAGAAGAAAATTAATGAACTTTGGTAATAATACTTTCTTTTTAAACCATAGTGCTTTACAATGTTCACACTAATTTTTAACTTCAGAAGATATTTTTGGGGGCTGGAGTGTTGGCTCAGAGGCTACAGTGCTTGCCTGGCATGTGTAAGTACATGGGTTCAAACCCCAGCACCCACATATACAACAAAATGTTAGCGCAACAGAGGCCACGTAAACAATAAATAAAACTGATTCTCTCTCTTTCTCTCTCTCTCTCTCTCTCATTCTCACTGTCCCTCTTTTTTTAAAAAAAGAAATTGTCAATCACAAAGAAAATAAAATATTAGAAATAGTAACCTATACAGTAAAATTGAATTTGCCTTGGTAATTCACTGCAGTCTAAGGCGTCATTCTTCTAAGAACAAAATTGAACTTAAGTGTAAAATAATTTCTCAATGCTCATGATTTACTGACTAAATTCAGTTACACTCCAAAAAATGTTCCTGACTGTCATTTAGTAATGGAATATGAATAATGAATCTGAGCTTAGTGCTATCCAGGGGCATGCTGGTTAAATATATTTACATGTATATCTTCTTCAGTGTAAGTAAATAGGATGCCTCCTGCAGAAATGCCATTTATTCATATTTATATCTATATTAGCCATAACTGCTATAGAGCCTGGAACAGTTTGCACTCAGTAAAAGTAGTTTTTCATTTAACTAATTAGTGATTAATGCTTACCTGATACTATTTGAACTTATTACACTATTAAAATATCCTTTGATCCTCATTTATATCAGAAACAGCTTAAAAATCACTTTAGAAGATCATTTCACATTTGTAATTTGATCAGTTATCATCACAATTTAGTTCCTTAGAAGCAACTCTCTTGTCAGGGAAAGAGACTTCAGACAATGGAAAAAAGAGAAGAATAACCTGCTTGCTTCTATGCTTATTCTCATCCAGCACCTATATGTCACGAAAGGGACCAATATGTCCTCCTTATTTTGCAAATTAAATCTGAACAGTACAACAGCACTTATGAACTGCTGCCCACAATTCTTCTGATTCTTAAAAGAAAAAAAAAAGAGAGGAATGCAGGAAGAAAAGTGAGTAAAACACTGGTAATTTGTTTAGCTGGTGGTGCAGGCTG
>PVKS010035690.1:0-19871 GCA_004027875.1 Aplodontia rufa | reverse complement strand
GAAAGAGAGAATCAGTTTTATTTAGTTATTCATGTGGCTCTCGTTGCTTTGACACTTCATTGTGTACGTAGTGCTGGGGTTCTAACCCGTGTCCTTGTGCATGCCAGGCAAATGCCATAACCACTGAGCAACTGCTCCCATCCCAGAATATAAACTTCTTAGAGAAAAAATTATAAATTAGTTATACACTTTTCCTTGCTACATTCCTTTCCACTAAACCGGCAGCCAACACATTTTGTGCAGGTGAATAAATAGAACAGCATGTATGCATGCATACAGGTGTTTCCCTTTAGGCTTCTCATGGAGCACAAATGTGCCAAAATTAGCAGACTGATTCACTTGAAAGCACCATCCGTGTGTTCTCCAAATCTTTGCATTTCCCTGTCTTAGCTCTGTGCTTGATACAACACAGGAGTTTCCTGAAGTTTTGCTGAATGAGCTGCAGAGCACCACCCCTACCCCGAACATGGTAAAACTTACCATCAATAATTTAAATGCTCTAAGTTTTTATTCTCATGTTCTTGTTGTTCTTTATTTGCATATTTTTGTTTGGGAAGGTTTCGGTGCCAATAATTAAAAGACTAGCGGTCACTAGTGCAGTATTTTCTGGAAACTGATTTCATCTCCCTGATACTGTTTTATCGTGAGCCATGGTAAATTAATCACAGTTTTAGGCTTCTTTTCCACTAGTAAAATAAGGTCCAAATGTTTCTTTTAGAGAAAATGTTTGCCACAAAGAAGCCTGTAATGGAAAAGTGTTTCTATGTATCATGTTGAATAAGCTATTCTTCCACTGGGTGGTATTGAATTTAATTAGAAGAAAATATCTTCATGAAAATAAGGCCTTAATGACATACTGTTTCATTTAAGACCATAAGTCATCAAACCCTCCAAACCATGGGATAAGGATGCCCAAACAGAACCTGATGGAAGGAAAAACTTACTCATTTGCTGTTCACTCTTTCTGCAGAAACATGTGCATTTTCATACTTTAGTACCCTTACATTCTCTCTTCCAATTCCCCATTTAAAAGAAGATTCTCTTGTATGATCTATTTTGGTTTTACGTGAGATTCGGTACAATTTTTATCAAATGAAATTTGTTTAAACATAATCCAGGAAATGAGTAGTCATGAACAAAAGTATTTGGAGACAGCACCCGTGGCTGCAGTATAAACAGTATCATCATCTATCCCTTCAGCCACTTACCACTTATCAAAACTGCCACGTATCCATTGTCATCCTGAACTGGGAACACGTGGGTGGGAAAGAGATACTCATGTCTTCAGCAATGATACAGAGAGAAGGAACAGGGAACTGAAAAATGTGCAGAATGGTCTAGCTGAGCAAAAGAGAGCATAATGTTGCTTATTTATATATTTATTTTGGCAGCAGGATTGAATCCAGGGTGCTTATCAGCTGAGCCACATCCTCAGCCCTCTGTATATACAGGGTCTCACTAAGTCGCTCAGGGACTCTCCAAGTTGCTGAGGCTGCCGTTGAACTTGCCATCCTCCTGTCTCAGCCTCCCAAGCTACTGTGATTACAGGAGTGCACCCGGTGCCCAGCTGCTGTTTGCTTATGTAAAAGTCCTGGCACGGCAGCCTACAAGTAGTGTTGTACACAGGTGCACCTTGAACAGGGCAGGTGGGAACGGAGACCACCAGCACACTGTCCCTGGACACCAGCTCTTTTTTTCTTTTTCCCTTTTTAAATAACAATTGACCTTCATCAAATGTTTTCTCAAGTCTGAACACAGTTGTAGGGATTTTGAGTCCTTAGCTCATAGTTGCTTTTTTACAACAACTCGTCACATGACAACGGGTGCAGGGAGGCGGATTCTAGGCTCTTCTTTTTGTTGTGGATTCATTTTCCCAGCAGTGCATATGACACCCTGGACCTTTCTCTGCTTTCCAGGCACCTGAGACTCCACTTCACTAAATATGTTTTCATGTTTATGGTTTTGCATTACTTAATAAACTAAAAAAAAAAACAAACTCTTGTAATTTGATAGAATTAGGATGGAAATAATAGCCCTGTCCCACAAACCCCTCATTAACAATAAAGTTTTACAATAGTAATTATACTTTTTTAGTACTACTGAGGTGAGAGCGAAAAGTCAGTCTTTCAATTGAGCTGATATTACCATGCTGTCTAAACCAAAGAACAGGGCATCACATATATGGACTGAGTAGTCTCCTCCACAGTGTCTTTTTTTTTTTTTCATTTTTAAGGGAGAGAGGGACAGTGAGAGAGAGAGAGAATTAATTTTATTTTGTTTTTCATGTGGCTTTTATTGCTCTGACACTTTGTTGTGTACATGGTGCTGGGGTTCGAACCTGTGTCCTTGTGCATGCTAGGCAAGTGCTGTAACCACTGAGCTACCACTCTAGTGCCTCTCCCCAGTGTCTTTAAAGAAGAGACAAGAGAATCAAATGAGGCTCATTCAAGATGCAAGTGAATTCTCAGATACAAGCCGGCGTATTGCTGGGAATGGCTGACGGCCATACTCACTGAGATGAGTGAGTATGATAAGCAGAAGATTTTGTGACTGTGTACTGGAGACTTCAGCCTGCTTCTCCTCCTATCTCTGTTCTCCTCTATTTTAGACTTCCATCTCTCCAGCAGAGTAAAAAATGAAATGGGTTTTCCCAAGATGGGGCACAGCGCTTCATTTTCCCATTCCCTAACAATGCAAACTGTTAAAAGGACAATGGAAAGCAAAGATTCCTACCTTGAAAATGCTGTGTCCAAGTGACTGTTTCAAAGACTTCAGAGTGAAAACAGCTGTGTCCTGATGGCCACCTCAAAAGGGTGGTATCACCATAGGCTGTGGAAAATATTTCATCCCTGGGACCCACAGGAGATGGTCCTTAAACACTTCTGTGTATAACAGGACCAGGATTTCATAACTAGCTTCCCTCCATACCTACAGTCCCTGGAAATTTCAAAATCTCTGTATTAAAATGGTGACACCACCTATGTCAGGAAAAGGCAAGCAGGATCCTTTGGAGGAGGGAGGCTCCAGAAGCAGGAAGGTTTGGAGAGGCAGGGTACCTAAAAGAGGGGGCCAGGGGTGAAAGTGTTCCAGGCAGAAAGGGCAAGGTGGACACACAGAAGAGAGAAAATAAGGGGATGATGCCAATAACCTTGGGCCTCTCAGGTGCTCACCCTCAGACTTTATTGAGTACCTACTACGTGTTTCACCATCCTTTGGTAGAAGATAACTAATTTGATATGATTGAATTTTTTTTCCTTTCCTTGATGACAACAACAGTAAAATACATCTGGGTCCTAAATCATTATGAAAACTTAACTGTGATATTAGTGCTACATGATTTTCCTCCAAGTATTTTTCTAATCAATTTTTAAACTGCTGCAGTCTGAATTAGATAATTAAAAAAAAATTCTTCTTTCTACTTACTTTTGAAATCACCTTAATCAAAAATAAATTCAGATACTACTTGGTTTATTTGAAACATACAATTACATTAGAAATACAAATACACACAAAAAGTTGCTGACCAATTAAGTATTAAGCATTCAGTTGATATACAGTAATTTTCTGAAAAGAAAATATCAGTAATTACTCAATTTTACTAATAATACTTTGTGCTGCACAGAATTGAAGAATGTGCTGAAACATTTGAAACACTTTATGTCAATATTCTTAAAAAACAAATCTTACGTGCAGATTAAGTACAGATTATTTTTCTGTAATGTTACCATTAACCTGAATGTTCCCATGGTAACAAGACATCCAACTGAAAATAAAGCAGATAACTTTCAATATTTAAATCATAACTCATAAATAAAACCTTATTTTGTGGTTATATGAAAGTCACATTAGTTCTATCAGGGATGCAGCAATTTCTTTAGGAATGATATTTTTCAAATTTATATATTAATTTTTATAACTAATTTTCTAATTACAAATGTAATTCTTTCTACAAAAATAAATTGGAAAATATATAAAAAGAAGAATTAAACCCTGCAATGAGTGCTACTAATACTTGTTTTAATCATTTTTTGTATTTTGATTTATTTATAATTTTTTAAAACAAAATTTCAATCAGAATATAAATTTGGCTTTCTAGCCTTCATTTTTCACTTCTTCCCATGTAATTAACTATCTTTTATATTTGTTGGGTGGTGGCAGATTTGTGATGGTTTTGATGATATAACCATACCTTTCTGCTTAAGTAATACTTTTATCAGTCTTTCCCACAATAGATTTAATACTTGCAGTTGTGAAATCATACTTTACCCCTCAAAAAACAATGAAAAAATGGAATTAAATTTCTTTATGTCATTTTATCATGTCATCTCAATAAATTTCTAAAATTGAGGATGTTTTAGATTAATTATTCCTTACTAAACATGCTTTTGGCCTCTAACACAAGAATTGAGAGTTCTTTCAGAAACACAATCATAAAACTTTTGAAAGAGAATGGGCCGGGGCTCCTCTTATGTGGGCATGTATATAGTAATTTCCCAGGAAGACTATAGCATGAAATTTTAAATATTGTTTATTACTTTGGCACACAAGGAAAAAATGATAGCCAGAAAATGTCCTACATATGGACCCTTTTTGTTATTAAATGTATTATATTTCCATTATTTTAACTTTGAAATAGTGTCAAATATCAGACACATACAGATCATATCTATCCTACCATGATCCATTTAATAGCATAAGAGTCATAAAAACTGACAAACCGGGGCTGGAGCAGTGGTGGTTCAGCGGTTTCGGCGCTTGCCTGGCAAGCATGAGGACCCGGGTTCAAACCCCAGCACCATGTACACACCTGAGTGTTGGAGCAACTAAGGCCACGTGAAAAACTAAATAAAGTTGTTTCTCTCTTTCTCTGTCTCTCTCACTGTCCCTCTCTCTTTAAAAAAAAAAAAAAACAAACAAACAACAACTGACAAACCCAATTTACTGGAACACGTCCCCATCATCAGACAGGGAAATGCTGTCATTGCCTTCTGGTTGCAAACAGTAGCAAGGAAGAGAAATTCACAGTAGGCTAGAGAAGACCTCACCCGCCCGCCCCAGAAGAAATGCAGCTGAGGACCAGGAACAGTGGGAACCAGGACTGGAAAGAATGGGGAAGCAGGCAGCTCTTTTCTTTCCCAGAAACCTCATCTCCTCAAGCTCTCTGCCAGCAGATTTGTGCTTCTTCCTTTGCCAAGGGAACCTGTCTGCTCCTCTGCACACAGGGGGAGGGAAGACGGCGCCCCACAGCCTGCAGACTCACAGGAATGTATCTGGCCAGCAAAATACTGAATAGCGCTGTCCAGCAGGCCCAGTCACTAATTGTCTCCACTTGACTTAGGTGCCCAGTCCTGTGCCCACTGGCCACGTGCTGAATCACAATGTAAAAGCCTGGTACTCTGACTCCCCAGTCACCACTGAGGGCAGGAGACAGGCCAATGCTGGTGATTTTGTCTACTGTGATAAAGTGGCCGTGCAGTTGGTTCTGAATTCAAAGTATGACTTCTATTTTACTATTTTTGCTTTGAGAATTATATTACTAGTATATGAATACATTTGTCTAGCATCTGTTGTGTAAATTTCCAGACATTTTTTCCTTGGGGGAAATCTTACCGTAGGTGGTGTTCTACAATTTGTTTTTGTTTTGTCACATAACAATATCTTATGTGTTAGAGTTATATATTTTTAATGAATTCATTTTTAAGGCATACTAGCAATACATGAATGCATTTTTATTGTAAGAAAAATTTAGTGATACTGATCATATGAATGAAAATGTCAAGTTCTGTTACATACAACCTCTGCATTATCATTTTTTACCTTTCTAGGATCAGGATTCACATGTTTTTTCTACAAACTGAATCAATGCAGAGATATGTACTCATATAATAATACACTGCTTTAAAACATTCATATATATATATTTCTTATTGGTTCAACAGAATCTTACATATTGGAGGGAATCATTGTTACATATTCATGCATACATAGATATTAACAAAGTAAGTTAAACCCTATGGTAGTCCAGGATCTCCCCTGCCCCCGCTTCATCCCTTCCCTGATCTCATGTCTCTGTAATACCTCCTTGCTATAGATAGAGATGAGCATATACCTGTATATTAATTTTTCGAATTTCTGAGTTTATACACCTTCCTGAGTATAGTTTGGCTTCTGATGGAGTCAAGTGTACCCAGCCATACTGATAACTCCCCTTTACCCTCTCTCCCCTTCCTTCCTCCATATTTTCTCCCCCCCACCACTTTCATAGCTATGGTTCCCCCAGCTTATGTGAAAATTCAACTTTATTAATTAAATTTAGCTAACTTTCATCCAAATTTAGCTTCCACAAATGAGAGAAAATATTTGACCCTTAAGTCTCTGGGTTTGGCATATTTTGCTCAGCATGATTTTTTTCCATTTCCACCCATTTAGCAGCACATGCCATGATATCGTTTTCTCTAATAGCAGAGTAGAACTCCATTGTATGAATCTTCTCTAATAGCAGAGTAGAACTCTGCTATGAATGTACCACAGTTTTTGGATCCATTCATTCAGCAAGGGGCATCTGGGTTGATTCTATGTTTAGCTGTTGTAAATTGAGCTGCTATATACATTTATGTAGCCGTGTCTCTGTAGTATGCTAATTCTAGCTCTTCTGGGAAAATACCCAAGTGTGGGATAGCTGAGTTGTGTGGTGGATCCATCCCTAGAATTTTTGAGGAGTCTCCACATTGCTTTTCAGAGTGCAGTATAAGTTTGCAGTCCCACCTACAGTGTGTTAGTATTTCCTTCTCCCCACAACCTCTATGATCATAGTCTTCATTTTTGCCATTCTGACTACAGTGAGGTGGGATCTCAGTGTAGTTTTGATTTGCATTGCTCTCATTGCTAATGATGTAGAACATCTTCTCATATATTTATTGGCTTTTTGAACTTCCTCTATTGAGAAGTTTCTGTTTAGTTCCATAGCCCATTTACTGATTGGATTATTTGGGGTTTTTTTCCTTCATTTTTTTTAGTTCTTTGTATATTCTGGATGTTAGTATCCTGTTGGAGGTGTAGCAGGCAATGATTTTCTCCCATTCTGTAGGTTCTCTCTTGAAACTATTGACTTATTCCTTAGCTGTGCAGAAGCTTTTCAGTTTAATAGCATCTCACTCATTGATTCTTGGCTTTAATTCTTGTACTACGTGTGTCTTGTTAAGGAAGAAGATACCTACACTAATATGGTGGAGTGTTGATCATATGTTCTCTTCTAATACTTGTGTAGTTGCTTGTTTAATTCTTAATCTTTTAACCCATTTCAATTTGATTTTTGTGCAGGGTGAGAGATAAGGGCCTAATTTCAATTGTCTGCATATTGCTGTCCAGTTTGTCCAGCACCATTTGTTGAACAGGCTGTCTTTCCTCCATGCTGTATTCTTTCCCCCTTTGTCAAATATCAGATGGTTAAAGACTTGTGGGTTTGTCTTAGTGCCTTCTATTCTATTCCATTGGACTTCATGTCTGTTTTTATACTAATACCATGCTGTTTTCATTACTACAGCCCTATGGTATAATTTCAGGTCAGGTATTGTGATACCTCCTATTTAGCCTTTCTTGCTTAATAATGTTTTGACTATTCTGGGTTTCTTGTTATTCCAAATGAATTTGAGAATTGCTTTTGCTATGTCCATGAAGAATGTCATTGGTATCTTGATGGGGATTGCATTGAATCTGTATGGGGCTTTTTGCAGAATGGCCATTTTAATTATGTTGATTCTGCCTAACCAAGAACATGGAATGTTTTTCCATCTTCTCAGGTCTTCTTCAATTTCTTTTTTCAATGATTGATAGTTTTCATTGTAGAGGTCTTTTACTTCGTTTGTTAGATTAATGCCCAAATATTTTATTCTTTTTGAAGTTGTTGTGAATTGGACAGATTTCCTGATTTCTTCTGTGGCTGAATTGCTGTTGCAGTATAGGAAAGATATTGATTTATCAAACCTGCCACTTTTTGCTAAATTCATTTAAGCTCTAGAAGTCTTCTGATGAAGTTTTTTGGGTGTTTGGGGCATAGAATCATATCATCAGCAAATAGAGATAGTTTAACTTCCTCTTTTCCTATTCTAAAAAATTCCCTTGATTTCATTCTCTCATCTGATAACTGTGGTTAAGATTTGAAGGATTATATTGAATAAGAGTGGTGAGATTGGACAGTCTTGTCTTGTTTCCAAATTTAGTGGGAATGGTTTCAGTCTTTCTCCATTAAGAATAATGTTGGCTATGGGTTTGTCATAAATGGCCGTTACAAAATTAAAGTATGTTCCTTTGATCCCTATCTTCTCCAAAGTTTTGAGCATAAATGGATGTTAGATTTTATCAAAAGCATTTTCTGCATCAATTGAGATGATCATATTGTTTTTGTCTTTAATTCTATTTAAGTGGTGAATCACATTTATTGATTTCCATATGTTGAACCAGCTCTGCATCCCCAGAATAAAGTCCACTCAGTTGTGATGTATTATTTTCATGTGTTTTTGAGTGGTTTGCTAGAATTTTATTAAGAATTTTTGCATCTATGTTCATCAGGGAAACTGGTCTGTAATTTTCTTTTCTTTATGTGTCTTTGTTGGGTTGTGGTATCAGGATTAAAGTTGCCTCATAAAAAGTGTTTGGGAGGATCCTATCCCTTTCAATTTCATGGAATAGCTTACTAAGGAGAGATGTTAATTCTTCTGTAAAGGTCTGGTAAAACTCTGCTGAGAATCCGTCATGTCCTGGGATTTTCTTTTTTGTAAGGCTTTTGATAGCTGTTTCAGTTTCACTACTCAAGATTGGTTTGTTTAGATTTTCAATGTCCTTCTGTGTTATAACCTCATCTGTGGCTAGGTATTTATCCATGTCTTCCAGATTATCAAACTTGGAAGAGTATAGCTTTTCAAAATAGTTTCTGATAATCCTCTGGATTTTAGTTGAGTCAGGGTGATGTCTCCATTTTCACCTTTGATTTTGTTGATTTGCTTGACTTCATTCTTCATTTTGGTGAGTTTGGCTAGGGGTCTGTCAACTTCATTTATTTTTTCAAAGAACCAACTCTTTGTTTTTTTGATTATTTGTACTGATTTTTTGTTCTCAATTTCATTGATTTTGTCTATGATAATGGTTATTTCATGCTTTCTGTTGGATTTGGGATTGTATTGTTCCTCTTTTTGTAGGGATTTTGGGTGGAGCATAAATTTATTTATTTGAACTCTCTCCTGAGTTTTGATGAGGCATTCAGTGAGTGCTATTAATTTACTTCTTAAGAAGGCTTTCATACTGTCCCAGAGATTTCTATATGTTGTGTCATATTCTCATTTATTTCCAAGAATTTCTTGTTTTCTTTTCTGATTTCCTTTTTGATCTATTCTTCATTTAAGAGGGTATTCTTCAATCTCCATGTATTTATGTATTTTCTTTTCTTTTTTCTTTTTTTTTTTTGCTGTTAATTGCTCAGATCATATCATTGTGGTTTGACAGGATACATGGGATTTTATCAACTTTTTGTATTTAATAAGATTAGTTTTGTGGGCTAGGATGTAATCTCTTTTGGAGAAGGATCCATGTACTACTGTGAAGGAGGTAACCTCAGCTGATTTGGGATGGACTATTCTGTAGATATCTGTTAAGTCCTATTGATTGAGTTGTTTGGGTTTGAAATATCTTTATTGGGTTCTTGCTTTGATGATCTGTCTATTGTTGATAATGGTGTATGAAAGTCCCCCAGTATTATTGTGTTGAGGTCAGTAGTGATTTAATGTCCTTGAGTACTTTTTCCACATACTTGAAAAGGTTGTGGTTAGGGGCATAAATGTTAACTACTGTTATATCTACTTGATGCAGTGTTCCTTTTACTCTGATGTAGTGATCTTCTTTATCTCTTCTGACTAATTTTTTTTTATCAAAATTTACTTTGTCAGATATAAGTATGGCAACACTGGCTTGCTTTCTTGGACCATATGTCTGGTAGGTTTTTGCCAACCTTTCACCTTCAATCTATGTCTGTCTTTGGCTGTTAGGTGTGTCTCCTATAAGCAGCATGTTGTTGAATTTTGTTTTTTGATACAGTCTGCTAATCTGTGTCTTTTGATTGGGGCATTGTGTTCATTCATGTTCAGTGTTAGAATAGATATTTTAATTTGGGTCCCTGGCATTGTGATCTTGCTGTACTTTGTGCCATCTTGGATATCTTTTAGTGAGTTATGCTTTTATTGACTGTCCTCTGATTGTGGGCTTTGGAAATTGTTACCTTGTTCCTCTGTTTGAAGTTTGTCTTTGAGTAATCTCTGTGGGGCTGGAGTTGTGTTTATGTGTGTTGCTAGTTTGCTCTTATCCCCAAAAGGTTTTATTTCCCTATCATATTTGAGGCTGAGTTTTGCTGAGTATAGTATTTTTTGCTCTCAATTATTATACTTCAATATTTTAAAAATGTCATTCCATGCTCTCCTCACCTTTATGGTGTGAGTTGAGAAATCCACAGTAATCCTTATTTGTTTGCCTCTGAATGTAACTTGGTGCTTTTCTCTTACCATTTTTAATATTCTTTCCTTGTTTAATCTCTTATTAATTTTGAATATGATGTGTCTTGGTGAGTTTCTCATTTGGTGAGGTCTATTTGGGGTCCTATAGGGCTCTTGAATATGAATTTCTGGTTCTATTCTGATATGAAGTAAATTTTCTTTTATTATCTCATTGAGAAGGTTCTTTATGCTATTTTATTTGTTGCTCAATATTTTTCCCTATCCCAATCACGCTCATGTTATTTCTTCTGAATTTATTCCATAATTCTTGGAAATTCTGATCATGATCAACAAGTTTTTATTTTGGTTTGATTTGGGTTTTTTGGTCCGTCCTCCATGTGTTCAAGATTACACAGCCTGTCTTCATTGTCTGATGTTCTTTCTTTGAGAGCTGAAATTCTGTTTTCTACTGAAATTACTCTGATAATAATATCTTCCATTGAGCTTTCAATTTGGTTGACTGAATTTTTTAGTTCTAAGAGCTCTGCTATATCTTTTTTCAGTGACTCTAATTCTTTATTAAAGTGGTGTTTCAGTTTCTGTAATTGCTCTCTTATTTCCTTCCTTAAATCTACTTTTAATTCTTTGATCATTTTAATAATCAGGTAGTTGTTACTTTCTTCTAAGTTTTCATCCAGGTCCCTATCTATGCACTCCTTGGCTGGGATTTGTGGGTTTGTAGAGGAAAATTGTTTCCCTTTTTCCTCATTTTTCAGTGTTAGGGAGTGGGGCCTGAAATCTCTCACTGGTTCTTTCACCTTAGGACTATGTTGATGGGATGTGGGGAGTTATCTTTTCACTTATTCGGGCTAGGGTACAATTTGAATGGTATATTTCAGTAGCTGGCTCCTCAGCCTTGCAGAAAGGCTCTTCTCCCTCTGTTGTCATCCCGAGTCACAGAAAGATTCTACATGTAGCCCTCCCACTGGTTGCCATCTTCCATCTTCTCTTTTATACATATATTTTTTTAAATAGAGAGAGAGATGGAGAGAGAGAAAAATAGAATCAATTTTATTTGTTTTTCATCTGGTTTTTGTTTCTCCCACACTTAATTGTGTATGTGGTACTGGTGTTCAAACCCAGGTACTAGCAATACCAGGCAAGTGATCCAACTGCTGAGCTACCCCTCCAGCCCTAAAATCATTCTTAAAATGCTTGTACAGACTACAAAATAAAATCCTCTTTCAGTATCTGCCATCCTTAATAGTCTAATTTGCTTTTCCAAAATTATCATAATTTGTTATATAGCCTTCATTTTTTCCTATGTGTGTACATACCTGCATTCAATTAAAGTATATATAACTTGGGATTTTACAATTTTAACATAATTGGTATCAAAGTATGAGGATTAAACAGAATTTTGGTTTGATTTTTTTTTTTTTAATTTCCACATGGGGCTGGAGTAGTGGTTCAGTGGTTATGGCACTTGCCTGCCATGACCAAGGACCCGGGTTCAAACATAGCACCATGTACACAATGAAGGGTTGGAGCAACAAAGGCTACATGAAAAACTAAATAAAATTGATTCTCTCTTTCTCTCTCTCACTGTCCCTCTCTCTCTTTAAAGAAAAAATTGGAGGCTGGAGTGGTAGCTCAGCAGTTACAGTGTTTGCCTGGCATGCACCCGGATGCAAGCTTGAACCCCAGCACAATGTATGTAATGATGTGTCAGAGCAATGAAAGGCACATGAAAAACTAAATAAAATTGAATCTCTCTTTCTCTCTCTCACTGTCCCTCTTGCTTTTAAAAAAATGCAGATATTCTGGGTGCTGATGGCACACATTTCTAATCTTAGCTATTTAGGAGGTTGAGACAGGAGGATTGCAAATTTGAGACCAGCTTGGACAACTTAAAAAGACTCTCTCAAAATTAAAAAAAAAAAAAGTGGGGTGTGGAACTGAGAATGCAGCTCAGTGATTGGACACTTACTTATTTAGTATGCTCAAAGTTCTGGGTGAAATCCTCAGTGCTGGGAGGGGGGGAAGTACAGATATGTATTGGAGATGGTTCCCTGTAATTACATACAGAGTAAGTTTTGGATAGCATTCCATATTAAGATGTGTTGTGATTTAACTATTCATTTATTGGTAAATGTTCATTGTTTTCAATATGAAAAATACTGCTGTATGTCTCAGGGTGTAATTAAAAAAACAAAAATCTCTTCCTCTTGTTATGATTTGTGTACACTGATCTTTAGTGAGAATAGGCATTTCTTTAAACATACATTGTTCATTTAGATTTCTTTTTCTTTGGATTCTCTGTACATATACATTCTTCTTTTCCTCTTGAAGTTTTTACCCTATTTTAAAAAATCATTTTATAGGAGACAGGTGTTGTGATGCACACCAGGAATCCCAGCAACCAAGGAGGCTGGGGTGGAAGGTTCTCAAGTTGAGACCAGTTTCAGCAACTTAGTGAGACTTTCAGCAATTTAAAAAGACCCCGACTCAAAATAAAAAATAAAAAAGATTGAGAATGCTGCTCAGTGGTAAAGTACTCCTGGGTTCAATCTGCATTACAAAAAAAAAAATTTATAGGACCAATCTAGTCATCTGTAATTTTATATTTTGGAATATTTCCCAGCTTTAACTTTGTATATGGTACTTTTATTATTTGAATTTCAATTTTTAAACAGCACTTTTTATGGCTTCTAGATATGGTACAATGTATAGGAAGGTTTTTGTTTGTTTTAGTTATGAAGAAAAAATGTTATTTTGGTGGTTTCGGCTTATAGTCTAGTCCAAGGGCCAGGGACCACATCTTTATGGCAAGAGACAGGGAACACACATGTGATGGTCATTTTTTTTACCAAGCCAATATTGAAGAATATTCTCTAATTTTAAAACACATTAATATAGTTTTAAAAATTTATCTATTAAAATTATTTATGTATATATCTGTTATAATTTGGAAGCTATTTTTCTTTCTCAATGAATAGTCAATTTTCAGATTTTATGGAATTGACTGGCATTTACTCATTGATTTAAAAACCTACCTTTCACGGCTGGAGTGGTTGCTCAGTGGTTTTGGTACTTGCCAGGCATGCACAAAAACATAGGTTCAGACCCCAGTACCACATACACAACGAAATGTTGAAGCAACAAAAGCCACATGAAAAATTAATAATAAAATTGATTCTTTTTCTCCCTCTCTCAGTGCCCCCTCTCTTAAAAACAAACAAACTACCTTTCTTCACCATTAAGTACAACTATAATGCACCAATAAAAATATGGAAAAAATCTACCTTTGTTATAAATTAAATTCTCAGATAGAATTGCTATTTCCAGATCTTGTTTTCTTATTTTTTGTCTCTTATGACAATGTTCTCCGGCTTCAGTTACTATAACTTGATATCTTTTGATACACAGTTATTCTTTTTTAAACTTCTCCTAACAGTATTAACCATTTCTTTTCTTCTGGTTGAACTTACATATCTTTTCTTCTTCTTTTTTAAATTGGTTCAGCATCATCTTACATAATGAAGGGATTCTTTGGTTCACATTCATACATGCATACGTATTGAGAGTTTCTTAAACCAAATCCTTTTCCAGGATCTCCTCTCCTCCCTATTCCCTGATCTCATGACTCCTCTACGTGAACTTACCTATCTTCCAATCAAGTTTCATAAGTCATCATTTTTGGATGTCTTTCCAATTTCCATCCAAACTTCTGTATAATTTTCCCTACAAAAGTATTAGAAGGGGGCTGGAGTGGTGACTTGGTGGTTACGGAGCTTGACCCTCATGCGCAAGTATGCGAATTTGAACCCCGGCACCATGTACACAACGAAGTCTCAGAGCAATGAAGGTCACATGAAAAACTAAATAAAATTCATTCTCTCTTTCTCTCTCCCTCTCTCTCTTACTGTCCCTCTCTTTAAAAAAAAAAAAAAAAGCATTGGAAGACTCACATGTGGGATCAGTGCTTTTCGAAGACTGATCTTGCCTACCTCTCTTCTATGGTTCCTGTCCTATTCAGATTTTATGCGTCCTCATCTATCAAACAAACACAATAATTTGTATTTTCTGGAAATCTTTTCATCTATATATTTTAAATTTATTCATATAAAATAGTATTTCTTCCGTATTTCTTATGGTAATTTTCTCTTTTAACCTTTCTCATAATCAAACATGACAAAGATGTATTGACTAGGAATTAGGCAGTGGGATGTTGTCTTCTCTGAACTGTGTTGCTTTTCTTCCCCAACCAGCCTTTCTCCAAAGTGAGATCAACATGATTGGCAGGGAATCTCACTGCCACGTTTCATTCTGGGCAGGAAGAAGTCAGGAAGGCCAGTGGCCTCCCTCCTCCAGTTGCCAAAATTGAGAGGGTTTTAATTTGGGATGGTTCCCCAAGTGCTGTTAGACTTGTGTCCCTGTGGACTTCTCTACATTTGTGCTGAACTTCCAGAGGAGTCTCCTGCAGCTCTGGTTAGCTTTCCCAGGACAGGGAAATTTTCTGAGGCAGACTTGGACTCCTGTGGAAGATTATTCTCCTTTCAGATGGGGTTTTGCTGATTTGATCCAGGGGCACACACTGCTAATCCCTGCTACTCGGAATAAGTGGAAGGGGAGAGAGGAGTAAGATGCCCTACCAGCCTAGCTATTTCAAGAATGTGTTGACTCTGAGCTCGGATAATCACTGAAATCCCTTCAACACTGTACAATTTTCTCTACCCATGTTTTAGCCTGAGGTTTTTTCTAACCTTGTTTCTTCATCAGCCTGATTCCATTTTGTTTCTCTTTATCCTCCTAGAAACTTTTATTTTCTGGGCATCCTTT
The DNA here is from genome assembly GCA_004027875.1 of Aplodontia rufa. Classification (NCBI taxonomy): domain Eukaryota; kingdom Metazoa; phylum Chordata; class Mammalia; order Rodentia; family Aplodontiidae; genus Aplodontia; species Aplodontia rufa. Next base: position 4,551 of record PVKS010035690.1, on the reverse strand, counting down.
CTCATTTTCTAGTGCTGATATAGATTTATTCTTGAGGAACAAATACAACAGTGTCTGCCATTTCCTTGAGGGACTGGAAGTGAGAGGGGAGGTGGACATGTGTACTCTTCCGTTGTTTGTAGCCCATCTCTTTTTGTGTTTCTTTTGCTTACACTAAACTACAGAGGATAATCCAAATAACTAGATAAGTCGAAAATAAGGACTGAGTTAGGACCCCTGTTGTGCTTTCGTGTTCTGAGTATTTCCTCTTCTGCGTCAGGGGTTAAATATAAGTAAGGGTTGTGTGAGTCACAGTGAGGACAAGATGCTGCCCCTCGTGAGTGCCATCGATAACCCTAGTGCACAAAAGTGACTCCAACAGTGAGCAGTCCACAGAAACTGATTAAGTGGGTAATGAATGCATTATTTCATGAATGACACAAAAAATGCAGGAAAGCACTAAAAGCCCTCTGCAGGGCTTGGTGTAACAGTGACAGGACTAGAACTGGGACCTGGCGTGACTCCCCGTGAAGTGCTCCTTCCACTGGCTTTCTCAGGACATTCACTTTGCTAATACATTTCTGCCAATCATCCCTTAGACAAAGACAAGTGGAAAGAAGTCCACCTTCATCGGCAATCACAGAAATTGTCACCCTGCCTAAATACACGTCACTTCCTGGACGAGCATGTCAGGATATCAACTGCAATAGCTCCGTCCCCTCTTCCTCTGCTCTCCTGTCCCATATCAGAGTGATACAAGGAAGCTCACATCACTGCTCTGATTATGTTGTGAACCTTATTAGTATTTCTGGTCTTTCAGGCCTTTGCAAAAGAAAAGATGATCATTAGATTCTGTGTGGGTGTGTGGATGGGTGGACAGGTGGATAGGTGGGTGTGAATGGAAGAGTGTGGGTATAGAAGACTTGCTTATTTGTTGTTTTAAAACTTAGCATCTGAATTAAGGAGACCGGTGATTTCGGAAACCACTGGTTTCCTAGAATGAGAATTTTTTCTACTGAATATAGCCCTTTTCTATTTTGTTCAAGCAACATAATAACCTCTAGTCTTTGGATCAAATAGCTAAGTTGGGTGATTGGAGAAGACTTTTCCTTAAAATATGCTTTGATATTAAGCCATTTGTTTGCCATATTTTACTAGGGGTAAACAAAGATACTTTCCCTACAAGCGATTATGCTGCTTATATGTCTAATATGGATGACAGGCTTGGTTTAGCAAAAAAGTATTTTTGTCTTTTTACTTTTTGGTAAACTGTAGACATAAATTGTAAGTTAGAAGTTTGTGCTTAAATCTGTATTTTACAAATTAATATGAGATAAGTATTACCTACAGAATTTTTTTCCTAAAACATTTCTCGTGATATAGATAAGGCCCTATTGAGATTTTTCATGAAAAGGCTAATTATCTTAGGAATAAAATTTTAATTGATACAATTTCCTCTAAATACTCTAAGGAGTCTGGAATGTTTCCAGGTTATAGATTCTGATAGAATTGAATCTTTCCACCTTAGAATAGGTAAATAGTTGCCAATGAAATTGAAAAATTGACCGAGTGTAGTGGCACATGCCTGTAATCACAGTGGCTTAGGGAGGCTGAGGTCCGAGAATTGCAAGTTCAAAGCCATCTTTAGCAACTTAGCAAGACCTTGCTTCAAAATAAAATATGAAAAGGAATAGGGATGTGGCTCAGTGGTTAAGTTCCCTTGGGTTCAATCCCAGTACAAAAAAAAAAATTATTTTTAGAAGTAGCTTTTACCAGTTTTTGTTTAGAAAGCTTATACCTGAAAAAAAGAAAAAAGAACAACTATTTTTAAGTAGAGTTTGTTATTTGAATTTACCCAGAAAATATTACTACAGAGCACAGGACAGCCTATACAATGTCTCAGGTCAGGATTTTCAGAGCGGCATAGTATGATAGAATCATGAAATATTTTGAAATCACCTTGAAGATGTTTTAATTTCATTTTATAAGTATAACTGTTTGAGTTTGCCCCATGGCCTTTGAGAATTACTATATATATATTGCCAGGCACCGTGGTGAAAACCTCTGCTATTGAGGGGGCGAAGGCAGGAGCATTGAGAATTTGAACCACCTTTAGCAACTTAGCAAGATCCTGTCTCAAATAAATAAATAAATAAGTGGTTCAGTGGTACAGTGCCTCTGAGTTCAATCCCCAGTACTGCATTTAAAAAAAAGATTAATAAATACAAGCGCATGCACATGCACACACACACACACACACACACACACACACTTCTCAATGTTTCCAAGTCAAATAAAATCATGCTAGGCCCCTATGTGTTAGGATTATTGAAAATCTATTCTTCATCATTTAGAGTGGTGGTCTTCCTTGAGTAAAAGTTCATGGTCACACACGTAGTCTGGCATGCAGGGGGTGGTCTTCTGGTTTTCTATCAAGATCCATCTGATGGTGAAGTTGTCAATTTGGCTAAGCTATCCAGTCGTTTGATCAATCACTGGTCTAGATGTTGTGTGAAGGTGTATCTTATATGTGATTAACATTTAAATCACTTGACTTTGAAAAACATCATAACGTCAGTAGGCCTCATCCAATCAGTCAAAGATATTGAGATCAATGACTGAGGTTTCCCAAAGCAGAGGCAATTCTGCTTCAGGATTATGAGGTGGAAGTCCTGCCCAAGTTTCCAGTTAGCAGATTTTAGGTTCAAGGCTACAACACCAACTCTTCCCCACATTTCCAGGCTGTTTGCCTGGAAACTTACCAGCCCTCCAAAATCATACAAACCAACTGCTTAAAATAAGTCTCTGTTGCTTCTCTGGGGTACTGATGAATACATTTGCCCTAGAGATGTCCCCTGACCATGCACCTCATTCAAAGTTGGATGTTTGGCTGCTCTCAACATCCTTTACGCTGCCCGCTGCCCACTGTGCTGCTTCGTTCTCAAGTCACCAGCCCTCAGCTCAGCCACAGGACTCCACATGCTCACCAGTCAGATGTCCTATGACATCCTGCGGTGGTATGGTGGCAGAGTGCTAGTTGGTGGCACATTGTGGTTTCATGACTCTTCTGCCTTCTCAGTCTTTGGAAACACAGTTCTGCCCCAGGACTGAGTCAAACACCCAATCACCACCTTCATACCCAAGTGTTTTAGTTGGCTTATTCACTGCTGTTAGACAAGAGCAATTTTAAAGAGGACACATTTATTTGGGGCTTATGGTTTCAGAGCTCTCAGTCCATAAACAGCCGGCTCCATTCCTTGGGGCGAGAAGGGAGGCAGAACAGCATGATGGAAGTGTGTGGCAGAGGAAGGCAGCTGGGAATCTGGCACCCAGGAAGCAGAGAAAAACTATGCTCAGCAAACAAAATATATACCCCAAAGGCATGCCCCCAATGACCCAGCTCTTCCAGCCACCCTCTACCTGCCCACAGTCACTGCAGTCAATCCCTATCAGGGGATTAAGTCACTGATAGGGTAAAGGTTCTCATAACCCAATCATTTCACCTCTAAACCTTACATTGTCCCACACATGAGCTTTTGGCGGGCACCTAATATCTTTTTTTTTAAATTAGAAGTATATAGAGATACAGTTGAGGGGGAAACATTATCAAAACAGTAGCAATCAATGTATATAAACTTTGTTATCCAGGGGTCATGCCAAAGCATAGATAAACCGCCTTAGGTTTCACCTGTTGCAGTTTCCCCCAGAAGAACTCATGCATTAAATGGGTAGTTCGTGGAAGAATGACATCGGCTTATGGGATGGTTCCCCCATCTTCCCAATCTCCAGACTCCTATGAGTTTTTCATATATCCTCCCCCTCCCAATTCCTCTCCCTACACCTCCAAGCATCCTAGAGAGCCATCCCCCTATTACTCTGAAAGTCATTCAATTTGAAGTTTTGTTAGGTTAGCCGTCTGCCCTATTGCTTCCCCATATATTCTAGCATCAACAGATGAGAGAAACCATTCGGCCCTTGAGTCTCTGAGATTGGGAAACTTCACTAAGTATAATTCTTTCCACCTCCATCCATTTGATATCAAAAGCCATAATATGGTCTTCTCTAATGGCCGAGTAGTATTCCATTGTATATATGTACCAAAGTTTTTGTATCCACTGGTCGAGTGAGGAGCATCTGGGTTGGTTCCATAATCTAGCTATAGTAAATTGAGCTGCTATAAACATTGAGGAAGCCACATCACTATAATACGCTGATTCTAACTCTTTTGGGAAAATTCCGAGGAGTGGGATAGCTGGGTCATAAGGTGGATCCATCCTTAATTTTTTGAGGATTCTCCATACAGCTTTCCCTAGTGGCTGAACCAGTTTGCAGTCCCACCAGCAGTGTAACAGTGTTCCTCTTCTCCCACAGCTCCTCCAGCATCTGTCGTTGTTTGTATTCTTCATTTTTGCCACTCTAACAGGAGTGAGGTGGTATCTCATTGAAGTTTTGATTTGCATTTCCCTTATAGCTAATGATGTAGAGCATTTTCTCATATATTTATGGGCTTTCTGGACTTCCACTGGAGAGAAGTTCCTTTTGAGATCTTTAGCCCATTTATCGATTGGATTA
>PVKS010035689.1:0-19879 GCA_004027875.1 Aplodontia rufa | reverse complement strand
TAAGTTTTCAAAATAGGTTCTGATATTCTTCTGTATCTTGGATGAGTCTGTGGTGATATCCCCATTTTCATCTCTGATTTTGTTGATTTGCTTCATTTCAATCTTCCTTTTGGTGAGTTTGGCAAGGGGTCTGTCAATTTTGTTAACTCTTTCAAAGAACCAACTCTTAGATTTGTTAATAGATTGAATAGCCTTTTTTTTTTTTTTTCTCAATTTCATTGATTTCAGCTCTGATTTTGGTGATTTCCTATCTTCTGTTAGATTTAGGGTTGGACTGTTCCTCGTTTTGTAGTGGTTTGAGTTGAAGCATAAGGCTGTTAATCTGCTCTCTTTCTAGATTTTTGATGTATGCACGCAGTGCTATAAATTTACCTCTTAAGAAAGCCTTCATACTATCCCAGAGGTTTCGGTATGTTGTTTCCTTGTTCTCGTTCAATTCCAAAAACTTCATAATCTCTGTTCTCATTTCCTCTTTTACCCATCCTTCATTTAAGAGGTAATTATTCAATTTCCAAGTATTTGAATTGTTTCTGTTTCTATTGTTATTGATTGCTAAGATCATAGCATTATGATCTGACAGAATACATGGGATTATATCCACTTTTTTATATTTGCTAAGAGTATCCTGGTGAACTAGGATGTGGTCTATTTTAGAGAAGGATCCATGGGCCGATGAGAAGAAGGTAAATTCAGCTATCTTAGGATGGAATAGTCTGTAAATGTCTGTTAAGCCCGATTGATTAATAGAGTAGTTCAGATTGGAGACATCTTTATTGATTTTTTGTTTTGATGATCTGTCTAGAGTTGATAGTGGTGTGTTGAAATCCTCCAGGATTATTGTGTTGAGATCAATGAGGGGATTAATGTCCTTAAGTATTTTTTCCATATATTTGGGGGGGTTGTAATTGGGGGCGTGAATGTTGATTATCATTATATCTTCTTGATGAACTGTCCCTTTTAGTATGATAAAGTGTCCCTCTTTTTCCTTTCTGACTAGTTTTAGTTGGAAATTAATTTTGTCAGAAATTAGAATCGCTACACCAGCTTGCTTTTTTGCGCCACAGGCCTGGTAGATGTTTTGCCATCCTTTCACTTTCAGCCTGTGTCTATTTTTGAGTGTCAAATGTGTCTCTTGCAGGCAACATATTGTTGGATTTTGTTTTTTGATCCAGTTGGTCAGTCTGTGTCTTTTAATTGGGGCATTGAGACCATTCACATTCAAGGATAGAATAGATATGGGAAGATGATTCACAGACTTTGTATCTATTACAGAGTTTTGAGTCATCTTGAAAGTCAGTTTTTGTATAGTATGATTATTGACTCGTCCTTGTTTAAGGATTTAGCATATCGTTGGCATTATCTTCTAAATGGAGAACATCTTTGAGAATGCTCTGTAGAGCGGGATTAGTGTTCACGTATCTTGCAAGCATGAGTTTATTGTTAAAGTATTTAATTTCCCCTTCGAATTTGAAGCTGAGTTTTGCAGGGTATATTATCTTTGGTTGAAAGTTGTTATTTTTTAACACTTGAAAGATATTGTACCAAGCTCTTCTAGCCTTCATTGTTTGGTCTGAAAAATCCATAGTGATCCGAATAGGTTTGCCTCTGAATGTGATTTGGGGCTTTCCTCTAGGAGCTTTTAGAATACTCTCTTTAATTTCTCTGTTATTCAGTTTGTAAATGATTTGTCTTGGTGAGTTTCTCCACTGATTAGGTCTATTTGGTGTTCTATAAGCATCTTGGATGTGGTATTCTGGATCAATACCAAAATGAGGGAAGTTCTCACTTATGATTTCGCTTAAAAGGTTCCTGAATCCCTTTGTTTGCTGTTCAGAGTTTTCCTCCAGGCCAATGATTCTCAGATTATTACGCCTCATCTCATCAAATATTACTTGGAAGTTCTGATTATGTAAAATAAGCTGTTTATCTTGCTTTTCTTCTTTGATTTCTACATTGTTTAGGCGATCCTCATTGTCCGATAATTGTTCTTCAAGTGCTGAAGTTCTATTTTCAGTGGAGTTTACTCTGGTGTTGGTGTCTTCCAGTGAAGATTTGAATTGCTTAACCATGTTTTTCAATCCTGATAGCTCTGCTACATCTTTTTTCAGAATGTCGATATCCTTGTACAGCTGATCTTTCATCTCTTGGAATTGATCCTTAATTTCTCTGTAGAATTTGTCTCTCATCTTTTGAAATTGCTCTTTGATCTCTTTCCTTATTTCCTCTCTCAACTCTTTGATTGCATCACTAATCATAATGCTGAATCAATGTCTTTGGTTTTCAGCTAGGGCTCCAGCTATGGGATCCTTAGGTGGGAGCTCTGGGTTTGAGGAGGGTTATTTCCCCTTTTCCTCATTTTCTGAGTCAGAGAGCTTGTCTTTTATTTCAGCCTTATTACTCTTGTTGGAGAAATTGGAGCTTCTTATGACTTTACTTCGTTGTGAAGAGGAGTTATTTGGTCAATATAGACCTAAAGATGCCGGATGGTTCTGTGAGAATTTGAGAGGCTATAGGTGCAAATACTAGTCTGTTTCAACTAAAACAGATGAGCTGATGATTAGCACCAAAAGTGGCAGCTTTCTTTGAGAGAACTCTCATTGTGTAGTATGATACCAAGCAAGTAGCTGTTTTGAAGCGTGACAATTTCTTCAGGTATTAGGGTCTCTCTTAAATTGGGGAGAAGGATTGACTAGGAAGTCAAGGAGGTGAATTGGGGAGGTATAAAATCACACTAGGGGAACTAGGGATTATGGGGGAGTAGGTTATTCTATTACGACTAAGGGAAACATAGGACTGGGGTGCGGGTAGGGTAAAGACTTGGGGTGAGAATGAGAGAAAGATGCTTATATTTACGGATTACCAGAGTACAGTGGAGAAAGAAGTTAGCAGTAGGGTTCAATAAGACCTAAAGAAATAAGAGCCAATCACCAATACATACACACAGATAAGTATTTACATCCACTGACACCAAAATTCAGTACTAATTATAAGGCAAGAAAGGAGCAGAGGAAAGAGAAGGAAAAGAAAAAAAATCCCAAAAACCCACAGTAATGTAAAAAATTTAAAAATATTTTCCAGCCGGATTCCCGTTTAAAAAAATTAAAAAGTTTAAAAAATTATAATAATAAAAGAAAAAATGAAGAAATGAAAAAGAAAAAACCCCCACAAAACTAGTTGGTACAGTTCTGAGATTTTGTGGCCCTTAGATCAGGAGATATGTATCATGGGGTGGTGCTATCAAATCCGACATCAAGCTGGGGATTCTTCGGAGTTGAGCTTGTTTGGGGAGAAGCAGATTGGTTGAGTCTGGTGGCCTGGTTTTTCTTAGAGAATCTCCTCAAATTTTTCTGTTGCAAAGGGGTATTCAGCTCTCCCTGGGCTATAATCCTGAGATGGTTGCTTTCTGCCAATCCACACTCTAAATATTTCTTGGACTTGGGGCTCAGAAGTTGTATACAATCGAGTTGATCCTATTGTAGATGCATGGGTCTCTGACTGGTTCAAGGAGAGTGGCTAGCCTGAGACTCACCTCCTCAGGATCACTGGTGACCCTCTCTGCGTGTTTTGTGATCTTCAGAAGTCCCAAGAGCTGCTCTGTAGGGTTGACTGAAACCCTCAGAAAATGGACCAGATCGTGCCAGTGCTTATGTGATTCTCAGTTGCAAGCACTAGGAGGCGCCCTCTAGAGAGGTCCAGGCCTACGCAGCTTTGGCTATGTGAGGAGCTCAGATGCTAAGGTGAAGCCCGAGCTGTCCTACATATTCAAAGCTTCCTGAGGCAGGTTTCAAGCAGAGGCTGAAGCAGAGGATCCCCTATAGAGAGATGCTCCCTGCTGTAGCAAGCTCTGTTCACAGGCTCCTCCTATTTGGGTGGGAAGCAGGGGTGGACCAAAGGGCAGAAGGTCGCCAACCGAGAGGTTTGGGAGCTGGAGAGGTGAATCGCAGTTTGCTACAGCCCCCAGGGCAAATGGCCAGTTGGTAGGGGGGGCCGGTACCTTCTGTTTCTAGTCGCTGGGACTAAGGCCCCGTAATGCTGCTGGGCGACCCACCCCGCCCTCAGGGATATGGCGGCTGGCCTCCACACACACAGCGAGTTTGCTAATGTGAGCAATTAATTCCCAGCACTTTATGCAAGATTAGGTAAATTATGAGCAGTCAGATCAGGGGGTTCGCAGTTGGCTGGGTTAGGGTACGTGGTTAGGGAACTTGCTCCCTTGCTCCGTTTTAGATTCTGGTTTTCTGACCGCAGCGGCTGAGAACCCAAGAGCATCTTTTGCTGAGCAGCCAGCCCCGCCCTCAGGGCAACGTCACAATCGGGCGCCGGCTGCAGCGGCTGCAGCAGCTAGCAGAAACAGCTGTAATTTTGCTAATGTGAGCAATTAATTCCCGAGCTTAATTCCAAGTTCATGGAAATGAAGAGCAGTCAGGTCAGGGAGTTCGAGGCCAGATTAGGGTATTTGATTAGGAAACTTGCTCCGTTTCCTCCCCTTCAGGGAAGCTCCCCTCCCCCCGGGTGTGGGGCCTGTCACACGGGTGCCACAAACTTCCTCCTTTATTTTCGTTAATGCTCCACACTATTCCTTTGGAGTTAAAAAATTAGTGGGGGGTAACGTTCACCCAAACTGGGAGCTTCATCCTACCGTGGGAATCCGCGTGCAGTCCTGCAGCGTGAGGTGACTCTCAGGAGCGTCTGGGAGTCACTGCTGCTGGGGTGGCCGGCATCTTCTATCCAGGTTCTCTTTTTTTCATTCCTAATTGTTTCCTTTGCTGAATAGAAGCTTTCTAATTTGATGCCATCCCATTTATTAATGCTTGGCATTATTTCCTGAGCTTTAGGGGTCCTACTGAGAAGGCCATTGCCTGTGCCTACACGCTGGAGTGTTGACCCTATGTTTTCTTTTAGGAGTTGCATAGTCTGGTCTAATTCTTAGGCCTTTGATCCATTTTGAGTTGATTTTTGTGCAGGATGAGAGATAAGGGTTGAGTTTCATTCTTCTACATGTGGATAGCCAGTTTTCCCAGAACCATTGTTAACAAAGCTGTCTTTTCTCCAATTTATGTTTTTGGGACCTTTGTCAAGGATCATGATGAGGTTTGCAAAACTCCAGTTGGTCCTAATGGGCAGCCTAGGTCAAGCTAATAATTCTAATTTTTCATTATCTTTTTATTAAAATTCTACCTTCAATGTACCTATTGTGTTTCCCTGATAAAACATGGAAGCATTTTTTGGCTCATTGGTTGTTGAAAACAATGTCTAATTAAAAGTTCAAAAATTCAGTTTTAAATGTTGTTTTCCCTGAATGTACTCTATGATTATGTTTTCAACTTTATGTAGAACGGGCTGACTCTGTTCAGAGTCTGGATGCATCTTCAGGCTTCTAAACGTTGCCAATAGCACTACAAGAGTTTCTCAAGAATAGCCTGGTTATCTACTTAAGATGTGGCTCATCACTTCAACTAAGAGGGTAAGCTTTCAAGTTGTACAGGATCCCTCCCTGCTGTGTATTTACCTAAATATGAACCTAGTGCTCCCCTGAAGTTTTGCATATTTGTTGTTGGTTTTTTATTTTTAAAGGAATATCAGTCCTCTTCCACCCCTTTATACCACTTAAGCTCCACTGTAAACAATTACTTAGCTAATGCAAATCATAAAAATTTGATTTCAGTTATGGTGAGCTTAAAGTGAGTTTGTTCCATTTTAGAAAGCATGTGGTTATCCGGCAATATCCCGTAAGTTTCTGTGATTGATTCCATAGAGCACCTGTTACTGAACCCACATTGGTGTTTATTCTATACATCATTTTTCTGATTCTTTTCTTTTTTACAATATTTTATAGTAAGAAAGAATGTATATCTACCCTTTTAGGTTTTGGTGGTGTTTAATATCAGTAGAGTAAATATATAGCTTCTGAGCAGAGAAAATTAAAGAGCTGATTCAGGGCTGGAGGTGTAGCTCAGTAGAAGCACCTGCCTACCCTGTGAGAGCCTGGTTCTATCCCCAGCACAGGGGTTGGGGATTAAAAATGTTGATTCAGAGATGGCCCTGTGACAACAGGGCCTCAGTTTCCACTTCTGTGAAGTGAAAGGGATCAGACCAGGTGATTGGAAGGGCTTTTCCACTGCCGCATTCTGTGCCTGGGTATACATATAATCCCTAGGCAAATGTAAGTTCCGGGGGCTAAACTGTGTTCCAGAGCTCAGGAGGTGGTAGGAAACAGTGTCTATACCAGTTGGCTCTCAGGTGTCCCAGGCCCCATTCCTTCTTATACAAAATTTGTTTTTTGTTTTTTTTGTTTTTTTTTAAGAGAGAGGGACAGTGAGAGAGACAGAGAAAGATAGAAAAAACTTTATTTAGTTTTTCACATGGCCTCAGTTGCTCCAACACTTAGTTGTGTATGTGGTGCTGGGGTTTGAACGTGGGTCCTTGTGCTTTCCAGGCAAGCGCCCAAACTGCTGAGCCACCGCTCCAGCCCCCAAAATTTGTTTTTATTCACTTCTCACTGCTAACTGTGACCTAAATCTTTTTTGCCCCTTATTTAACAAGAAGTAAAGAGGTCACATTGTTACTGGAATACAACTAGGACATCCCTCCTAGAGGAGAGCTCTGAGATATGGAACATAAATTAGTTCTGCAAGGCCCAGCACACATTCAATGTATGTTCCTCAAGGTTAAGATCTTTTTTTCGTTCATTCGCTGCTGTACCCTTAGTCCTTAGGAAAAGTGTCAAGGCGTTTTGGGGTGTAGCTCAGTGGTAGAGCACTTGCCTAGTGTGCATGAGGTCCTGGGTTTGATCCACAAGAGAAAAACTGAAAAAAAAAAGTATCAAGTACACAGAGGTACTCAAAAAAAATTTTTAAATGAATTAATCCTATTCTGTCTTTGCATTTGCTACCCTTGAATTGAGTTTTTAAAAACTTATTTTAGGTTTACAGAAAAAAAAAATAGTACAGAATTCCTGTATACCCCACACTCATTTTCCTGTTATGAACATGTTATATGAGTAGGGTAGAGTTGTCACATTTTTTTATTTTTATGCATTGTAGTTACAGATAATATCATGGTTAATTTTGACCTATTTATAAATGCATATAACATGGTTTTCTCTATTTCAATCTCCAGTACTGTCCTCAGCACTACAACTTTCCTCCCTCCAGTTGTTAATTAATGAACCAGTACCTATACATTATTTTTTAAAGAGAGAATTAACTTTATTTTTGTTTCTCCTACACTTAGTTGTGTATGTGGTGCTAAGGACCAAACATGGGTTCTCTAGTATGCCAGGCAAGAGCTCCAACTGCTGAGCTACTGCTCCAGGCTCTAGACATTATTAACTGAAGTCTATATTCAGATTTACTCAGTTTATATCTATGTCCTTTTTCTGTTGCAGGATCCTGTCCGGTATCACATATTCCATTTAGTCATCATGCTTCCTTGGACACCTCTGGATACTTTCTCAGGTTGTTCTTGTTTTGATAACCTTGACAGTTTTAAAGGTTACTGGTTTGGTGTTTTATAGGATGTTCCTCATTTGGGATTTGATTGGTGTTTTCCTCACCATTATGATGTTTTTGGAGGAAAGCCATAGAGCTGAAGTTCCCTTCTTGTTACATCTTATCAGGGTGCATTCTATCAACATGACTTACCAACGACTGATGTGTTGACCCTGATTAACTGGTGAGGTTGTGTTGGTCAAGTGTCTCCACCATCCTTGTGGCTTGCTTTTTGCTGTGCTGGGGAGAGAGCCCAGGGCCTCCAGCATGCTAGGGATGCACTCTACCACTGAGCCATATCCCCAACACAGTGTACATTCTTTGTGTGTGTGTGTGTGTGTGTGTGTGTCCATTCTTTTTTATCCCCTTGTATCTTTTGAATTCTTTGAAAGAAAGGCCTTCTGAATAGCCCACATTTGAGCAGTGGTGTGTTCTCTTTTACCTTCGTGAGGACAGATTATCTACATAAGTTATTGAGAATTCTTCTTAATGAGATAATTGTCTCTTTACCCCTATTTATTTACTGCTTGTTTATTTGTGACAATTCTCCCAGAAGCAGTCAGCAGCTTGAAGGCAGAGTTTACTCTGTGTGCTCCTCTGTGTTCCCAGTCAGTCAGTAGCACAATGTTTTGTGGACAGAATAGATGCTCACTAATTGGTCCTGTGTGTGTGTGTGTGTGTGTGTGTGTGTGTGTGTACTAGGGATTAAACACAAGGGCGCTCACTCTACCACTTAACTATATCCCTAACCCTTTCTATATTTTATGTTGAGACAGGATCTCTGTAAGTTGTTCAGACTGATCTCTAACTTGTGATTCTCCTGTTTCACCATCCTAAGTAGCTGGGATTACAAGTGTGTACCACCATGCCTGGCCTAGTTTTTCATTACTATAAAGTAATACCTGAGCGAGAAGTGGTGGTACACAACTGTGACCCCGCCTGTAATCCTGGATGCTCAGGAGGCTGAGGCAGCAGGATCCCAAGTTCAAAGCCAGCCTCAGCAAGTTAACACCTCAGAGGTGTTAACATGTGCATAAATGGGGCTGGAACAGTGGCTCAGTGGTTATGGCTCTTGCCTGGCATGCATCAGGATGTAGGTTCAAACCCTAGCACCATGTACACAACAAAGTGTCAGAGCAACAAAAGCCACATGAAAAACTAAATAAAATTGATTCTCTCTCTCTTTCTCTCTCACTGTCCTACTCTAAATAAATAAATAAATAAAAATGTGGATAAATGCATCTTAACACCAATGACATATTATTCCTAATTCTACAAGGACATAGTTTTATGATAAATGACTCATAAAAAATTGAAAGTACATCATGTTAAAAGGAGGGGGAAATACATATATAATGCCACTATTAATTTAGCTTTCAGTTTCTTGGAAGTCTAGGTGAAAAAAAGAAAATTTGTTATCTATTTATTGCATGACTTCTCAGGGATGACAAACATTTTCTTATAAAAAGAATTATGATATTTGAAATAAAAAGCTCAGGGCATTGGAAAAGACATTGTCTTCAACAACAGTTTTAAAGACAAATATTTTCAATTGGCCATTTTCCTTGACAGCAGAGAGCATGAGTGAAAATTTGGCCATATCTTTAAATTTTTAAAATGTAATTAAATTTATTTAAATTGCTTAGCCAATATTTCACACTGAAGAGCATGAGCTTTAATAGTGAAGTGGTGCCAAGTATGACACATACAACAATGAGGTTTGCTGAGCTTTATGCTACCCTGAAAAGTCAACTTTAAAGATATTGCAGATCATCTTCATGAATGGTGGAAGCAAAGCACAAGTTTCAGCTGTTCTTTTAGATTGGGCTACTTAAGATCAACAATTCTTTAAATTGTAGTAAAGTAGTTGTAAGATCAAAGCTAATTCAAATTATGCAACAAGCCCAAGAGTTGTATTTTGAGTTTTAGATTTCTTCCTTAAAAAAGCAAAAACAAACAACAAACAAAAAGAAAAAAACAAATAAATTAAACAACCTTGGAGCAGTGACTTTTAGTAATCCCAGCTACTCAGGAAACTGAGACAGGAGGATCCTGAGTTCGAGGCCAACCTCAGCACCCTACTGAGGTGGTGCAGAAAGGGGCTGGGGATATAGCTTAGTGATTCTCCCCAGAACTGGGGGGGAAAAAAGTGCTGTGGAAATTTTCAAACATGTGTAAAAGGTAGACAAAATAGTATAATAAACTCCTTTTTATTTATCACTCAACTTGAAACAAAGTTATTTATGGCTATTTTTTTTGTTGTTTCTTTCTGTCCTTACCCCTGATTATGTTGAGAGAATTCCAGAGATTATAGTCATTAATCTCTAAAGATTTGTTCCAAGATAAGGGCTCTCTTTTAAAATATAATCACATTACTATTTTCATATCTAAAAACTACTACTTTCTTGATATCATAGCAACTTAGGGTTTATAAGACTATTATCTATCATCTATCATCTATCTGTTTAGATACAGGGTCTCACTATGTTGCAGAGGCTGGTCTTGAACTCTTGGGCTCAAATGATTCTCCCACTTCAGCCCCCTGAGTATCTGGAACTGTAGGTCTGTGCATTACTATTGGCTGTAATTTCTTTTTAAAACAGGAAAAAGAACAAGCAGGAAGTTTTTGACTTCCTAATTTATTTTTATTTTTTGGTAGCACTGGGAATTAAACCCAGGACTTCACATAGGCGAGATAAGTGCTCTCCACTGACCTGCATCCTCAGGCTCCCCCACTTTTTTGTGTTTGTTTGTTCTGAGGGTTGGACCAAGGGTTCTTTACCATTGAGCTATATCTGCACCTCTGTTTATTTTTTATTTTGAGACAGGGTCTCCCTAAGTTCCCCAGGATGGCCTCAAATTTGCAATCTTCCTACATCAGCTTCCCAAGTAGTTAGTATTACAAGTGTTCGCCACCACAATTGGCTCTTATTTTGCTTTTAAATGGATCATTTGTTAAATCAAGATCAAAATAAAGTCTACATTAAAATTGTGTGATGTGTCTCATAAATGCCTTGATATATATAGTGTTTCTCGTTAATACTTTTAATAAATCTTTTATTTTTGTTGAGAAATCTAGGTCATTTTCTGTAATTTTCTTCATGGCCTGTATATTGCTAATTGTGTTTCCATTGTGTCATTTAACATGTTTCTCGTGTATTTCTTATAAATTTTGGAGTTAGCTACGGAGGTTTGATCAGATTCAAGTCATTTTCTCTAAGTTGTGGTAAAAAATATATCTTTAAATTTACTGTCTTGCCCATTTTTAAGTGTAGCATTCAGTAGTGGTAAGTATATTGAAGATCCAGGTCATCTGTTTTGTGTGTATGAACTACCTCATGGGTAGGAGTTAACACTTTTAAAGCATCAGGGAATACAAAGTGCTTCCTTTGGCAATGCCATCAGTCATAACTAATCATTGTCTTAAGCCATTAATTTGCTGGGGATTGTAAGTGGTAATATTCTTAATTTTTAGCATTTATTAGCTGGGATACTTTTAAAAAGAGAATCCTTTCATTTGGTTACCTGAGTTACATATCTTATAGGAAAGGCAGGAAAAAATTCTTCATTTTTAGCCTTTATCAGTTCAAAAAAATTGGTAAATTTGAATCCCTTAAAAAAAGAAGTTGGGGGGCTGGAGGGGTGGCTGGGTGGTTACTGCACTTGCCTGGCATGCACAAGGACACAGGTTCGAACTCTAGCACCACGTACATAGCGAAGTGTTCCAGCACAGAAGGCCACATGAAAAACTAAATAAAATTGATTCTCTCTCTCTTAAAAAAAAAAAAAGTTGGGCTGGAGTGGTGGCTCAGTGGTAGGGTGCTTGCCTGGCATGCGAAAGGACCTGGGTTCTAACCCCAGCACCACATACACAGTTAAGTGTCAGAAAAACAAAATCCAGATGAAAAAATAAATAAAACTGATTCTCTCTGTCTTTCTCTCTGTCTCACTCCTCTTTAAAAAAAAAATAAAAAGATTTAAAGGGCATATGCTAGACTAATTAGTTTTTACAAAAACTAAAGAAAGTCCTCATCTGTTTCTGCTTGTTCCTTGGAGCAACACAATTTCCTTCCATCTAAAAATTTGGTTTGGATTGTGGCATAGCTGAGACAGTCATCTCTATACTCAGTGACGTCTGTTTGCTTGGACCTGTTAGTAATCAAGTTTAAGCAATTGAACTGTGGTGTGTTCCTCACACATTACTGTATTAGACAGACAGGAATTTTGCTGGTGAAGTTAGCTTTCTAACTTTTATTAAAAAAATTCGTAGAGTTGCCACTTTTGCCTCATTGTAATAGGGATGAAAAAGATGGACCCTAAACCCTCAAAGATAGAAAGAAACACGTTGCCTTAGACACTGAGTAAGCCTCTGCCTTAAACATAATTGTTGCCGAAAACATGCAAAATACCAAATATTAGAAAGATTACTCTTGTCTCCATCTTCCTTTGAGCAACAATAATTTTCCTAAATGCTGTGGCTGTTGACTCTGGTTCCTCATTTGGAACCATTGAGTAGTGGAACTGAGGCATTGGTCCCTATTTTAATTCCCTTGTTTTACAATGAGGAAACAGACCAGGAGAAGCTGAGTGGCAGTGGCAAGGACCAGACAACCAGTTATTGGTGGAATCAAAACTAGACCAAATTTCCTCGGCCTTCCCAGTATTCGCCACTCCCTGCCTTCCACGGGACTGAAAGTTCAGTTGCTTTTCCAGACACAACACCGTGGACCCTTGTCTTATGAGAGCAGATCAAGAGACATAAAAGAAATGCAGGCGGCTTTTGGTTGATGGTGGGCTTTTTGTGTTAGGTTCCTCAAAAAAACATGCCAAAAGAGAGGGACATTTGCTATTTGGGGACCACCTCTAGGTCCCCAAAAGCAAGAACATTCTCCCAATGGGTACATTTGATATTGAAAGAGAGAATGAAATGCCTTTCTTCTCCTGCATCCTGCCAAAGAACTAGTTTTGTACCCAAGGAAGGGGCAAGAATGGCGGTTGTCTATCATTGCTTTCTCAGTCTCTGAACATTCATGTCCTCAATAATATTAACTGGGTGTCTACAGGGGCAGGCGCTGGACTCTGGGGAAACAGAAATACAACCAAATCCTGCTGTCAAAGAATGCATCATAGGCTGCATAGGGATTCTTTTAGTAGGAAATGCTTAGCAGCCCTCATCCCAAGTTTAATCCAAACCCCTCATTTGTAGTCTGTTTCCATTCTTTTTGTCCTCAGTGGACAAAGAATAGGTAGATGGTTAATATCTGTTTTTGTTATGTTGGGTATGAGGTTTCCTTCCTGTTTTTACTTGATTTTGTTTTTCTGAATTTGGTAATCTTTGTAGCTCTCCTCTCTGGGGTCTATGTGTGCTGTATAACCATATAATTTGTTTTTTTCTTTTTCTTCTTTTTTTTTTCCAGGGCTGAGGACCGAACTTGGGGCCTTGTTTTTTGCTAGGCAAGCACTCTGTCACTGAGCTAAATCCTCAACCCCTAACCATATAATTTGTGAAACACTCTGCTGTACAGTTATATGGTAGATAAAAGATCTGTATCCATTGAAGAGAATTAACCCAAAATGATTATTTTGACAGATGCTCCTTGAACTCACAAGTATTTCCATAGAAACAGTGGGGGTTAAGTTAGAATTCAGATGATGTGCTTCATCATGTACAAACAAACAACATCATTTCAATGCTTTAAAGTATTTTCACATTCATTGACTTTCATCCTTTCTATAATCCTACCAGTTACAAGAAACAGTATGATAGGGCTGGAGCTGTGGCTCAAAGGTTAAGGTGCTTGCTTGGCATGCATGAGTACGTGAATTTGAACCCCAACACCATGTATCAACAAAGTGTTGGAGCAAAGAAGGCCACATGAAAAACTAAATAAAAATTGCGTCTTTCTTTTTCTCTCACTGTTCCTCTCTTAAAAAAGGGGGGGGGGGCTGGAGTGGTGGCTCGGTGGTTATCCTGCTTGCCTGGCATGGTCAAGTACACAAGTTCAAACCCCAGCACCATGTACACAACTAAGTAATGAAAGCCATGTGAAAAACTCAATAAAAGTTGATTCTCTTTCTCTTTCTCTCTCACTGTCCTTATCTCTTTAAAAAAGAAACAGTATGATTATTTTTGACAGATTAAAAAAAATGTGGCACCAAGAAATTATGTCATATAAAGGATACATAAATGATAGAATGAGCCGAATTTAGAGAGTAGTTGTCTAGACCTAGTCTATGTTCCTCCACTGGTTTCTTTTTCTGTGGTATTTTTATAAAATCACTCAACTTGGCTGTACTTTGATAGTCCAGGAAAGATCTGCCATGTCTAACGCAGCACTGTGGTCATTTTGACCTTCCTTACCTGCCCTTTTGCAGACCACCCAATGACTGCCCTGCCCTAGCCAGAGCTGATTAGCTAAGGATGGCCATGTGACCCTATGTGTAACAATTAGGCTCTTCCTGGAAATTTGAAATTGGCTTTTAGAAACTACCTAGCATTTGTTTGACACTTCAACAAGAAATATGTGAAGCCAGGACTGACTATGAACTACTTCAGGAGGAAATTTGGTTGTGACAAAAAGAAGACTTAAAGGAGTTAGGCATTCACCTCCTGGCCAGGTGAATACAGCTTCCATCTGAGACATTTGGTGTCTGTCCAATAAATTCACTTTTTGCTGAAGTACACTTTATGATCAAATGAACCCCAAGATGCAACAAATGGCTTATTAAGGAAATCATCATAGGATGGCTTGTACAGGGGCTTTAACTTCCTAAGTGGAGACTTGTTTTGTGTCTGTTTTCTTTTTCTCCTTCTTCTATTTTTTTTTAAGATCATCAGTAGTACTGATGGAGTGTTTTAGATTTACCTGGAAAAATAGAGAGAGGAACTCTCATCATTTAAAACTTCTCCAGCACCAGGAAGTTTTTCTCATGGTTCTCCATTTAATTTAAGATCTGTAGAAAATGGTGGGAAAGACTGTGCCATGATTCTTATCTCGAGGGGCTACTGATGGGTTCATCTCAGAGCAGGGTTGTAAAAGGTGGTGCTCAAACTCCAGGGGCAGTAGACCCCTCCTGAGCAGGGCTGCACTTTAAGCTCTCTGTTGAGTAGTTCAGAATCCTTCAGCCCCTTCACCACTCCTATACTCTGTTTCCCACTTTATTAGGATCCTAGAAACCTCAGAAGTCAACATTTATTCATAAAGTGGTTTTTTTTTTTTTTGCAGTGCTGGGAATTTACCCAGGGTTTGTGCACGCTAAGCTATTGCTCTACCACTGAGCTATACCCCCATAGATATTTTATTTCCTTAACAACAATACATTTTGGAACGCATTGTCATCCACTAAGCATGCATTATTCACCATGGTGGACTTTGTGGTTCACCTTGGAGTGTTCATCTCATCCTTCCCAGTGTGTAATCCCCTCACCCCAGTCAATCCCTCAGGTTCTGTACATCAGTGCACGGCACTCACCTAAGCCCAACCACATCTTCATGGTCAGATCCATGCTAGAGAACACGTTGTCAACCCTGGTTATACATACAACCGCACAAAATGCTAAAGCTGTGCACCCACACATCAACACACAATTAGCATCTCCTTCTCCCCAGGCTAGCACAGCTTGGTCCACCTCCTTTTCTGATCTTAGAGCTGCAAAATTAGGAGCAAGGGTCAGTCCTCTAGTTGTCTCTGAGAATCTTACAAACCCTCTGTAGAACTGTCAGAGTAATTTTTACAATTTTACTGATGGAGAAAGTGAAGATTGTTAAATTAGAAGGGTTAAAATTATTTGTCCTCCAAGTACACAGAGGTAGATGGTAGCAGAACCAAGGTAATTTGACTTGCAGTTCGGTCTTTGCTTAACTACCATACATTTGCTTTTCACCCACAAAAGTAACCCACCAAATTTTGTTGTGAGGCCTAGAATTAAAGTCAGGATCACCACTGGAAGGCCAGTCGTTTGCCATTATATATAACATCTGCAAGAAGCTTGAATTCACTTGCAGTAAATGTTGAAGAATTGCTAATGAGCCTAGGCAGGCCATCTACCCAAACTGTGTGTTGCAAACTCACAACGGATATGCCACCCTAATGATCAACAAAATAATGCTGGTTTCCCAGCAGGGTAAGGGTCTCAGGACCATGAGCTTTTTCATGATATTCTCTTGTGGATCTTGATTAGTGAGTTTTTAAAAAGTGGGGAATAGTATTTTTTCTCATGGCTAATATTCTCACTTTGGTGTACCAGTAGGGTCAGAAGTCTTTTTTTTTTTAAGAAAGAGGGGAGAGAGAGAGAGAGAGAAGCAATCTTTATTTAGTTTTTCATGTGACTTTCATTCCTCAGACACTTCGTTGTGTATGTGGTGCTGGGGTTTGAATTCATATCCTTGCGCTTGCCAGGCAAGCCTCCTGAAGAAGTCTTCTGCCACCATAAATTCTAAATGCTCTTGACTAACTTCATGCTATTAGATAATCTAGAATTGGGGACATCTTAGATAATGAGATTTTTTTTTAAGACATTTTCCACATCCTGCTTCTCATTCTTTCAAAAATATTTACTGAATACGTTCTGCATGTTGGGTACTCTGGATATGGGGTTAAGAACACACTGAGGAGTCCTCTGTAATACTAAGGCTTATAGTTTTGTGGAGAAGATAGCATTGAATGAGGAAACAATTGAATGTGCAATTACAAAACACAGGGAATGTAATGGAAAATAACTTAATACTACAAAGACCAGGAGCCGATATTTTGAATTGAGTACCACTTTTGGAAGGAGTGATACTGTCATATCTATGCTGAGAAGTGAAAGATGACAAAGAGGTAGTTAAATAGAGAGGGGAAAAGCTTTCTTTTTTTTATTTTAAAGAAAGAGGGGACAACGAGAAAGAGAGGGAGCTAGAGAGAAGCAATTTTTATTTAGTTTTTCATGTGACCGTCATTCCTCAGACACTTGGTTGTGTACATGCTGCTAGGGTTTGAACCTGCGTACTTGGGCATGCCAGGCAAGCGCCATAACTGCTGAGCCATTGCTCCAGCCCAGGAAAAAAGTTTTCTAAGGAAAAAAAAAGTTAGTTGTTTTGAATAAGGAAATAACTTGTCCTGTCAGAATAATTTAGCAGGAATATAGGAGTGAGGAGGAAGGAAGATAAACTGGGAGAAGTAGACTTGCTCTGGTCATTTGAGCTTTGAAAATTTAAGCTATCTGCATTCAGATCTTGGCTTCTACTCTTCTTTATTAGCTTGGACCTGCCACTTAGTTTTGCTAGAAATCAATTTCCATTTCTGGCAAATTATCTAACATGCAAATACTGTAGATCAAGAGAATCTAAATGTCTGGGTTCATGGCAATGTGAATTCCTTTTCTCTTTCTGCCTACGTGTGTGCACACGCAGGGCTTCAAACCCAGGGCCTGCGTGTGCTATGCTTTCACTCCATCACAGAGCTACACCCCAGCACCTCCTCCTGCCTTTCAGTCCAGGGATGTTGATGTGTTCTGTTTGAATAGTTATTTATCTTTGGTTTGCTTTGTTCTCTCTCATTCATTATCTTGAGTGGAAGTTGCTTGCAATCCAAATAATCAAAAGCTGAATAATCTAGAATGAACTATTATATAATAAATTCTAATTACATATCATCACTACTTTTATTAATTATAATGCTAGGGTTTAGTATCAATTGTCAAAGGGTGGTCTCAGGTCTGACCTTCAGAGACACTCAAGTTCATGTTTGCTTAATGTTCTGTTTACAAAATAGTTTTGGGTTTTTTTTTTTAAACTTGGAAAAGACTTTCTGTTTTGATGCATAATATGAAAGCTGACTGTGTGACTTAGCAAACTGAAAATATTTATTCAGAAAATATTTCATATCAGTTATCTGTCATGGTGAAAAGGCAGCTTTTTTGTGTTATCGTCATCAACAAACACAGTATGTTTTAGTTTGTCAGCTCTGTTGGTTGAGAGGGGTTATATGAAAGCACACAGGCACCTATTTCCAAATATAATGAGTGCTGCAGATTCTCAAAAGTCAAGTAAATGAACTAGATCAAAGTGTGCATCTCTATCTTTCCTTCCCCAGCCTTATGATAATGAAGCATATTGTAAATTAAATTTCTGAAGTAGAAACCAACACTAAAATCTTTCAAAAATGCTTTTACAGGGAGTTCATTCTTCATACCTGCTTAGCAGCTACTTCCATGACATAGGACTACCCCCTTGGCTTCTGTGGGCCTTAGTGTAAAATAGAACATTATTACATTTCTTATCAACCTCACAGAGTTGTTGTGGGGGTTAAACTAGATGTCATTAAGAAAATAGTTGAGAGTGAGGAGCATTCGTTTAACAAATTTGACTGAATAGAAAGAACAAGAAAATTGCTTTCCCAGCCTGGACCACATACATTATTGTATTTGATACCTGTCACAACCTAGAGGTAGATAGGATAGGAAACTCTGAAGTGCTAGATAAATGGTAGCTGCTATTATGATTTTTTTGAGAGAGGGACAGTGAGAGAGAGAGAGAGAGAGAGAGAGAATCAATTTATTTAGTTTTTCATGTGATTTTCTTTGCTCCAATACTTTGTTGTGTATGTGGTGCTGGAGTTTGATCTCAAGCACGTGTACATGCCAGGCAAGTGCCATAACCACTGAACCACCACTCCAGCCCTGCTAATATGCTTTAACTTTACTTTTTACATGTCTCCAAATAATTAAATTCCATAGTTACCTTATAACTTTTTTTTTTTAAAGAGAGAGGGACAGTGAGAGAGACAGAGAGAGAATCAACTTTATTTAGTTTTTCACATGGCCTTAGTTGCTCCAACACTTAGTTGTGTACGTGGTGCTGGAGTTTGAACCCGGATCCTCATGTTGCCAGGCAAGCGCCGAAACTGCTGAGCCACCGCTCCAGCCCCTAACTTTTTTTTTAAGAGAGAGAGAGAGAGAGAGAGAGAGAGAAAGAGAAAGAATCAGTTTTACTGAGTTGTTCATGTGGCTTTTGTTGCTCCACTACTTTCTTGTGTACGTGGTGCTGGGGGTTGAACCTGAGTCCTCATGCATACCAGGCAAGTGCCGTAACCACTGAGCCACCACTCTAGCCCCTTTATAACTCTTTTTGATGTTTGTCAACATATACAGCAGTAAGTTTCTTCCCCTCCATGACCTTCTAAACCTTTTATTCTTTGCTGTATGCCTTCTTACTCTTTTTTTCTCTTCTTGGTACTAGGGATTGAACCCAGCAGTATTTAGCCACTGAGCCATAACCCCAATCCATTTTATTTTTTATTTTGAGGCAATGTCTAAGTTGCTCAGGACCTCACTAAATTGCAGAGGCTAGCTTTGAAATTGCAGTCCTCCTGCCTCAGCCTCCCTAACATCTGGGATTACAGGCATGCACCACCATGCCCATAACCTTCTTGCCTTTTTTTTTTTTTTAAGAGAGAGAGAGACAGTGAGAGAGAGAGAGAAACATAATCAATTTTATTTAGTTTTTCATGTGGCCTTCATTGCTTTGAGACTTCGCTGTTTATGTGGTGCTGTGGTTTGAACCCACGTACTTGCGCATGCCAGGCAAGCACCGTAACCGCTGAGCCATGGCTCCAGCCCCACCTTCTTGCCTTTTTGAGTGATTTGTAAGACAGCTCTCAAAGACCTCAACACAATCTTTTATTTTCTGAGCCTTCTCTTTTAAGAAGTCATAATTATGCCATATCTTGTATACAATTTTCTATTCTTTCATAGTTCTTAGTTTTGCTTTCCTTCAAGTTTCCTGAACTTTCCCCATTAGGTCTTATTAATTAATGAATCAATTGATTTTTACTTGTGTTTATAGCTCCCTCTCTTTCCTTCTTAGAAAGTTGTGCTGTTTTTCTTTTGAACTGCTGAATTGTGTGATACCGTTACTTTTCTGACATCCTGGACTGAACACCCCAAGATGACTTTGGGGAGGATGTTGTGTTGTCTGATGGAAAATTACCAGTTATCAAAAATGCCGGCAGGGCTGGCCTGTCTACTCATCCCCCATTCTAGGCTGGGAGTCTGCTTGATTGGGAGGTGTCCCTCCTGTTAGGTGGGAAAGTTTTCCCTTTTAGATCAGGGCAGGTCAGCCCAGAGTGTGGCTGTAGGTGAGTCCTATCCAAGGGACTTCACTCCTTCCTCATAAACATTCATCGGATGGAGTAACTGAGGGAAAAGGGCCAGGGCGGGCTGTGTTGCTGTTGTTGACTCCAAAGCGTTTGCTTTTCCTGGCAGGGCTGTTGGGGGCACGCTGTTCCCACTGGTGTCCTCATGTGCTAACGGATCTCCTCATCCTGGGGCAGCACAGAGGTCACCACGCAGTGGTTTGCTCGGCTGCTACCAAGATGATAAAGAGAAAACCAAGGGGACCTTCTAC